>CAUYUJ010014505.1:0-17500 GCA_963575745.1 Prorocentrum cordatum
CGAAAGGTCCAACCGTCCCAAGAAGACCTTCGATGCTCAACGATAAGCCCCCCGACGTGACTCAACGCATTCCCCTTCCTCTCGTTGACTGCGCTGGTTCACTATATGCGTATATGCGTTTCATTTCCCGTCAGCTCTCGTGGGCGGGGCTTCTGGATGGGTTGGTTGGGATTCGCGCGAACAACCATTGGCCTGACCAGTGGGGCCCCGACGAGGAGGGTGACCACGGGGGGCAGGGGGTCACAGTTCGATCAGCGTGATCTTGAGAATGGCGGAATGGCGATATAAGGGGATGGCGGGGGCAATGCAGGGACGAGCGGGTGTAAGGGGGAATGGTAGATGAACAAGGGAAGGGGGGTGCGCCGTGTCACAACCGCATGACTCGCCTTTCCCTTTTCCTCGTCGCTACTCGTCATGCTCCCGCCCGCCTCTCCACCAATTGTCCTCGCCCCCTCGCATGTTGCCGTCTCGCCGCGTGCTTCCTCCGCCTCGTCAGACGGCCCTCAGGGTGTCTCCGAAAAATGAAGACAGCTGGCGTTGGTGCAAGTGTGAATGGGCCATGGAGTGGAGGAGGGAACTATGACCTAACCTCGGAGTTCAGGATGGGAACGCGCGAATGTTGCCGATGGGGCGGTGAGCCCCAGAGACGATGCGACTGGAAGGGGGGGGGCGGGGGGGAAGAGGGAAGGTGGACCGACATGTGGATTCCAACAATGGGCAAACGTGACCGACTGTCACGACTTCTTGGTCAAGGTGCGCCCCAGCTTGCACCAGAGTGTCGCACGGCACTGCGCAGTGGCTAGTTTGACTGAGCGGCCCGTCTCTTGCGGCGCCCGCGCACTAGTGCCTGAAGCTCGACATGGCGCCAAAGAGCCCACCACCAGACCCGAAGATCTCCATCTCAACATCGCCTGGGCCAACGTCGGCGGCGCCGCGGGGCAAGTCGCCCGCGGCGGCCCTGGTGCCCAGCGCGGCCAGGGGTGAGTCCAAGGTCTTGCCAGCAGGCGGCGGGGGCGGTGGCGGCGGCGTCGGTGCATCGGCCGATGGCGCAGCCTTGGGCGACTCAGCTCTGCCGTGCACGTCAGGTGATTTGGCGCTGATCCGCCGCCTACGCGACGGGCGCGGGCTACCGAAATCTGCGCGTGCCCCATGGGATGCCGCCTCCTCTCCAGCAATGTCCCTGGGCGGAACTGGCGCGCGCTTCGGCGCCGTCTTTGTGCAGCGGGGGCTTGATGCTGCAGGTCGCTTCAGCATGCCAGCCTTGACATCGGCGATGGTGGTCGAGTCTAATTTGTGACGCTTGCCACCCCTGCTGCCCGTGCCGGCCTCGTCGCCCTTGCCGCCCTTGCCGTCCGCGTGGTCGCTCTTCTCATCGTTGGACATCCCCGCCGACTCGTCAGCCTGCTCGGATGCATCTTCTTGGTCGTCGTCCTGTGAGCCTTCCACATCGGCAAGTTCGTCGGCATCTTCGTCGCCGTCGAAATCATCAAGGCCCTGATCAACGACCTGCTTGGGCTTCTTGGCGGCGCTGCTCGTCTTCTTTGCCGCGGCCGCTGCTGGTCGTCTCATGGGGCAGACGTTCGCCGTATCGGTCTCCTTCTGCTCATCCTTGAATTTCTTGATGAATGCGCGCTTGATCACCTCGATATCCTCCTTGGTGGTCTTCCCAGCCGCCAGCAGTCTTGCCTGCTTCTCCAGCATCTCCTCATGCCCAACCATGCCCGCGTGGGGCACGAAGTTGACGATCATGCGTTTCTTGCCCTGCTTCGGAAACTCCCAGATCCCCATCTCGGGGCTGCCATTCCTCGTCCACTTGCTCAGCTGGAACTTGGACGTGGCACTGACCAGCTCGACGATAATGTTGCTACCTTTCTGGCACTTGCCACCATTGTCCAACTGCTTCCACTCCCTGATGGTCTTGTACACAAGGCCCGCGATGACCGCGCTGGCGCCGCCCCTGAACTTGGCGATCACCTCGTCGTGGTCGGCGGCCAGGGGGTCGTCCTAGAGCGGCATGGCGTACTCTGGCGCTGGGTTGGCAATGCTCTGGTCCAGGCGGTACGCTCTCTTGGTGACCATGTCAACAGAGTACGTGTACGTCGGCTCCTCTGGCGAGCGCAGCTGCATGGGCGATGCTGCGCGGACTGTGCGATGACCATGGCCGCGGGTTTCTCCCGTCTCCACGCCTTCTGGCCATGTCCCGCCACCGTGGGCATTGCGCCCGTCCGCGCCCTATCGCCCACGCAAATGGGCGGCTGGTGCGTCCTTCGCCGCGTCGAGCTTCTTCATCTGCTCAACGAAGGGCTGCGCCCACGCGCAGGAGTCGGGATAGCGCCCCTCGCGCTTCATGTTCTTCAGCACCGCTTGTTTGACGTGCCTCAACATGGCGCGAAGCATCTTCGCCATGGACGTCGTCCAGTCCTTCTCCTCGTCACCGTGGGCCCACGCAGCACCGTTCTCCTCGAGGACCTTCTCGAAGAGTTGGATGGCCTTCGACTGCGATGTGGCCATGTGAGGGTACATGGCTCTGCGGACGTCCAAGAGCATGTCCCCCCACTCGCTCAACGCGTCAGGGTCGCAGTCGTCTGCGAGCCCATGCGGGTAGTCCAGCTCATCCGCCTCCTTGAAGTGATTGATCAGCGCGGCCTCCAGCTCCTCGGACCCCTTGCACCGCGAGCGCTTCTGCGCCATGCTCCGCGGGAGTGGCGAGCCGCAAACAGCCAAAATGGCTACGCACGTGAGACGGGTGGAGCAGGGCAGGGGGGGGGGGGCGAGGGCCTCGGGGGTGGTAGTCGTCATGGTGCCACATAGTGCGCCGATGGCGTTAACAATGCTGTTTCGACGGGGTCAGTCCATGCGCGGCGGCGGCGGTGGGCGGGGAGGGGGGAGGGGGGGCAGATTTCGCAGATAATTCGTGATCGCGTTGCAACCCCGCCATTTTGAACGGCAGCACCGTCTTGGATTTGGACGGGGCTTGGACGCGTCCTTGGTCGCGTCCATGGACGCGACCATGGACGCGACCAAGCCCCGTCCAGCGTGCGCGTTCGGCGCGGCGCGCATCCAGCGCCGAGTCGAACGCGCGCCCATGCTCGAAGGGCGTGGGGGCTTCCTGGTGGGCGTCATATCTTCTTTGTGCGTCTTGGGGGGCCTCTTGGGGGGCTCTTGGGGACCTCTCGGAAACAGTATAGGCTGACTGTAGGCCCTCTCGGGGCGCCGTTTGATGCCTGGATGGAAATGAGCGGGAATGGTGGTGACATAGTTGGGGTTAGCCGTTATTGCTCTGGGAATGGATGGGGGGCCGGATGGCAGGGGGCGAGGAGAGGCGGGGCACGTGCGCAAGCCCCCCAGGGCACCTGCTTGATAGCATTGTCCAGCTCGCCCCTGGTCTCCTTCCCTGCTGCGAACTTCCACTCGTTCGTGCCCTCAGCTGCGTCCGCTTTGATCAGCGCCTCCAATGTGGACACCTCCCCTTCCACGCGACATGTTCGCTGTTATCACATATCACTCTCCGTCTCGCCATCGCGCGCCTATCGCTCCCGACTCCAAGCTCGACCACCACGCCCCATGAATATATGCCCCATCCCACCCTCTCAGCCCGCTTCCCGTCTCCCCGCCCTCGCCCATGCACTTCCTCATCATCGTATTCACGCCTCCTCGTCCCTCTCGTTCTGTATTATCGTTCATACCTTTCTCTCTATCTCTCTCTCTCTCTCTATCCCTCTCTCTCTCTTTCGTTCTCTCGCTCTCTCTCTTGTTCGCCCTCTCTCTCTCTCGCTCTCTGTCTCTCTCTCTCTCTCGCTCTCTCTCTCTCTCTCTCTCCCTCTCTCTCTCTCTCTCTCTCTTATAACTCCAGTCACGTTGCCATCCCGTCCTGCTCCTGCGTCTCACCCCGCCCGCTCCGACATGACGTATCGTCCACCTCTCATTTGTCCCCCCACCCCGCACTTCGCGTTGTTCTCATTCGTATCCTGATCCTCATCCTCCTCCTCCACCTTTCCCTCGTCCGCCTCATCGCTCCTCTCGGCCCAACTCCCCGTTGTCGTCGCTATCCTCATCGCATCGGCTGCGTCGGTTATCATCGCGCCGCTGGCGTCGTCGAACTCACCGTCGCCACTCGGCCCTGGCTCTCCCCCATCAAAGCGGTGCCCCCCGTGGGCCTGGGATGTGCACTGCGCGAACAGCGTGCGCCGCTTGCGGAAGTCCTTCATCCACTCGGGCGCCTTCACGGCGAGCTTCTTCTTGTTGCCGTTGCCCTCGCCGTCGCCTCCTTTGCCGCTGGCGGCCTCGTTCCCAGGACCGCCCGTCGCTGCTGCGGCTGCCTGCTTCTCCTCGCTGGACGCCTCGGCACCAGGGCGCGGCAGCGGAGTGCATGGCACGCTGGCCACGCCATCGGCGCCAGGAGGTGGCTGGCCGCCGACGCAGCCCGACTCCATCCAGACCTCGTGGCTGGTCCAGCTCTGCTGCCACGTGTCCCCCAACGAGTGCTCCACGTAGAGGTAGAAAAGGCAGTCCGTCATGTTGCACCACTTCGTGAAGATGCCCCCCATTAGCACTGCCTTCCCAGCATATGTGCATGCCAGCTTGGCACCAGTGGACCCCCCGCCAAACTTCCACGCCAGCCTGGCCAGCGGCATGTAGACGCCCTTCATCGTCTGCTTCTTGATGTTCGTCTGCGTCTTGCTGAACTCCCGCTTCTTCTGCCACCTGTGGAATGACCACTTCGCCCACTCCTCGCGGACCGCCTTCTTGGCTGGGTAGCCCTCCGCCGCCAGGTACTTCTCAGACCATTCGTTCGATGTCTCCATCACTCTGGCCCATCTGCCCGCGATCGCGTTGCCCTTCTTCTTCTCCGTGCTGAACTTGAACGCCTTCTCCTCCCAGGACTCCCACATGAGGCGCTCCTCCCTGTCAAGAGCCGACTCCTTCGGGTCGGCGCCGAAGTCGTCATCCAGAGGCTTCTCCGCGGTCTCAGGGCGCCCTCGCATTTGCGCGAGGCAGCTGCTCACTGCGACAGGGTCTACCTCTGCCCTAGTTGCAGCTCTTAGCCTTTTCTCCCTGTTCCTCGTCAGTCTAGTCTCCTCAGCTCAAGCCTTTATGCCGTTTATAATACTGAGTGATTTGCCGGGCCTAGCCGCCTCTATGTAGGTGTTTTCTGATTTCACTATCGAGGCGCTAGTTGTCTATTTCTGCATACGATCCCATTGAAGGCCCTTGTAGGAGTTTCCTGGAAATAGTTAAAGTTTCTTTGCCACATTCTTGTCCAAGTCGCACCCTGATTTGTTCGGATGCGACCTCAGCTCTATAAATCTCGTTCGTCTTCTGCTTGAGCTTTCTCCACCAGCTGCTTCCTTGCTGATTATGCCGGCAGTCGGCAGTTGCCATTCGAGAGGTGCCCGACGGCTCGCCTATCTGGTCGATATTGTATGCCTGCCCATTCGTCGCATATACTCCAGCCACTTGATGTGGCTGCTCTCGATTGGCTGCTGCAGGCGCTGGTCCACCAGCTGCGGCGGCGCCGTGAGCGGCCGCTGCGAGCGCGGATGCGCTGGCACGCGCTCCTCCGCGCGTGGCGGGCTCACGAGGCGATTACTCTGCCACCTCTTGGACTTCATGGTCTCCACTTGCACATCGTCTGTCAGCGACCGCTTGAAGGATGGCAGCACTGGCGTCTCCTGCTCGTCCGACGTCTGCTGCGAGAGCCCGAGCGGCAGCTGCGAGCCCGAGTCCGCTGGATTGTACGATGGCGTGTCCTCCAGCTGCGGCGTCTCTGGCGCTGGTACCCAGCTCGCTGACCTCGGGCGCGACCTCGGCGAAGTAATGGCAATAGCTTGCAGCGGCTCCTGAGGAGACCAAGCGAACGCAACAATCACTGTGGTCATGGGCTCCTCGGGTGAGGAGCCCACCACCCGACCAGGTCATGTTGCTGTCCGTTTGGCCCTCCTGTCCTCGTCCGAATCGATCTGCCCCACCGAGGGCGTGGGCGGAGGCGGGCCAGGGGGCGTCCCAGGACTCGGGGCGGCCGGGGGCGGCAAGCTGCTCCTCGGCTCCTCGGTTGGCTGCATCTTCGCTGCGCGCCGCTCCTCGGCTGGCTGCATCTTTGCTGCGCGCTGCTCCTCGGCTGGCTGCATCTTCGCTGCGCGCCGCTCCTCGGCTGGCTGCATCTCTGCGCGCTGCTCCTCTTCTGGCTGCATCTCTGCGCGCTGCTCCTCGGCTGGCTGCTTCTCTGCGCGCTGCCCCTCGGCGGGCTGCTTCTCTGCGCGCTGCTCCTCGGCGGGCTGCCGCTCCTCCGGTGGCGACGCCTTGGCGCGCAGGTGGTGCACCGCAGCAGCCGCGCCCTCCTGGTATGGCAGCGCCTGGTCCAAATCCATGGCGTCGAACTCGTCATGAAACTCTTGCTCAGTCATGGAGCGATCGCGGGCGTCCTGCATGGCGTCCTGCACCAATGTCTCGATGCCCTTGCCAGGGTTGGCGCAGGACTCGACCTCCGCGCCCGAGCCCTCGATGACAGCGCCGGCTGCCGCCTGGGGGGGCGGGGCAGTGCTGGAGGGAGGTGCTGTGTAACCGTCATGCTCTCCATCATCATCATCCTCATCATCATCATCCTCATCATCAGGATCGTCCTCCTCATCATCATCATCCTCAGCATCCACATCCTCACCCCTGCATCCTCCACATCGGGCTCGATTTGGGCCCGATTTGGACGCGTCCGAATCGGATCCAAATCGGCCCAACACTGCACCCATGCGTGCTCCACTCGGCACACCCAGTACAGCGCGCAAGGCGCCCACCACGTGCGCCCACGGGCGCCCACCAGGCGAAACCTCTGCAGACCCACCCCGCACCCCCGCACTCGGAGCCCCCACGAAGCGCCCGCGCACGTCCAGGAGGCGAAACCTCGGCGGGATCAAGTCGGGCATGTCCCCCTGCAGGCGAATTTCGGACAGAAAATGACGTGGGGCAAACCTACTCCTGCGCACGCAGGTATATGGATTTGAAAACGCACTATAACATCTCTACACACGTATAACGGTACGCCGTGAACCCTATACAACTAAATAAACAAATAAGTACATGCACACATAAATACGTGAATGTATCAAAATATACTGTAAGTTTATTTATAAGTGGCTACACATTTAAATACATATCGTGCGTGCACATACATAACTACATATTTATATGTACGCCCGCGGGCCTCAACGAGCGACTCCACGCCCGTCAGGGTTGCCTTGGAGGTGGAGGAGGAGGAGGAGGAGGAGGAGGAGGAGGGGGAGGAAGAGGAGGAGGAGGGGCAGCAGGAGGATGAGGAGGAGGCCAGCATACCACGACGACGACGACGGCGACGAAGACGAGGACGACGACGACGACGATTGCGACGACGACGACGACGACGACGACGACGACGACGACGACGACGACTGCGACGTAGGAGGAGGAAGAGGAGGAAGAGGAGGAGGAAGAGGAGGAGGAGGAGGAGGAGGAGGCGGAGGAGGAGGAAGAAGCGGAGGAGGAGGAGGAGGAGGCGGAGGAGGAGGAGGAGGCGGAGGAGGAGGAGGAGGGGGAAGAGGAGGAGGAGGAGGAGGAGGAGGAGGAGTAAAGGGAGAAGGGTTGGCCCGCGCGTCGCCATCGGCTCGTCGTGCTTCACGCGGATCACCCAGTGGCGGATGTCCCTATATTGGTCGCCCTGGGGCGACCTGCTCATCCCTCGAGCCACAAGGGATCTGGAGACAGAGGCGAGTGAGAAGAGGAGGCGAAGACGAAAACGAAACATGGGGGGCATCTACGGCATTGGGAGGCATCCAGGGCAACATGGGGGGCATCTAGGGCAACATCAACATGGGGGGGGCATCAAGGGCAACATCGGCATGGGAGGCAGCATCGGCATGGGGGCAGCATTGGCAAGACGGACGCCATAAGAACGCTGATCATGCTTATCGCACTCGTTTGTTATGATATACCTGTTCAATTCCCTCATCTGTCTCCCGCCTCCCAGGGGTGGCTCTAACGATTAGGAGGAGTAGGAAGGGATGACGAATGGGTTATGAGGGGTTAGAAAGGGGCCTTCCAGGACGTTGCGATGGGGCCGTGGTGAGTTTGAGTGCTGAAAAAAAACACAACAAAATATGTAATGTGTATGATCTTACGTAAGGGTCTCATTCTCTTAAATCAGACATGTTAGAAAATAAGAAGCTATTTACCCGATCTTAAATTAAGATCCTGCCGGCCTCTGGGTAGCATCCTAAGTACTAGGGCTCGATCGTCGACGTCGTCAACGTCGACGTCGTCGCTGTCCGACGGCGCCAGCGCCGGCGCAGGGCCCCCACCCCCGGTTCGAACCCCCCCCCCCCCCCCCCCTCGAGGTAGAGAGACCCCCCAGTTCGAAATTCCTCCCCATACAATTCGGGAGGGGGGCCCCTCCTGATTCGACCCCCCCCCTTCCCAGCGTCCACGGAGCGCGCTCTTTCGCAGGCTTCTCTCGCGGGATCCCCACCCCCACAATACCGTCACCACTCGTCCGCCCCCTTCGGTTCCAAAACCCCGCCCGTCCACGATCACAACGTCGGCCCTGTCGGGCCCACTCCTCCGCCACACCAGGCTCGCCGCAGGAGAGCACCGCGAGGGGCAGCACACCCTGCGCAACGGCCAGTCGGCCAGCTCAGGCGATGGCACTGCAACTCCTCCTCTCTCCCCCCATCTCCTCCTCCTCCTCCTCTCCTCCTCCTCCTCCCCCTCCTACTCCTCCTCCTACCCCTCCTCCCTCTCCCTTCTCCTCCTCCTCCTACTCTCCTCCTCCTCCTTCCTCCTCCTTCCCCCGCCCTTTCTCCCCCGCTTCCTCCTCTTCCTCCTTATCTTCTCCTCCCTCTTCTCCTCCTCCTCCTCCTCCTCCTCCTCCTCCTCCTCCTCCTCCTCCTCCTCCTCCTCCTCCTTCTACTCCTGTATCCCAAAGCTTGTCTCGAGGCCTGGCCGACCGAACGGCCAAGGCTGAGCAAACCTGGGAAGGCGGGGCAGGGGGGGGAGGGGTGGGGGGGGGCGGGGGTTATGTGTGAAGGGGTGTGGGGTGGGCGGTGGTTGGGGTGGGGGGTGGGGGGGGGGGGGGATGAGGTGAGGAATGGGGGAGGTTGGAGGGCAAAATCACAAGGGGCTTGCCAAGAGAAGCATGCTCAGGAAGCTTTTGCCCCCCCCCCCCGCCCCCCCGTGGAGGGGACCATATGCTCTCCCATCCCGAATACATTTCTGACAGCCCCCTGGGCCAGGGAAGTGCCCTGGCTGCTCGAGATCGGCGAAAGACCTCCAGGACAACTTTCCCTCAGACCCCCCCTTCACGGCGACCCTGAAAGATCGACCCCCGACCTCTCATTGGGGTGCGCCTTGCAGAAGTTCCAGGGGAATCCAGCCGCGGCGACGAAAAGCCCCCCAGAGGCCCAGGGAGGGCACGAAAAGCCCAAGACCCCTCCCCCCAAACAAACACTTTCTTCATGGTTCGTGACGAAATGAAATCCATCAGGCAACCTTCTCGTACACCAGTCAAATC
This sequence comes from Prorocentrum cordatum, assembly GCA_963575745.1. Lineage (NCBI taxonomy): Eukaryota > Dinophyceae > Prorocentrales > Prorocentraceae > Prorocentrum > Prorocentrum cordatum. The sequence goes on from CAUYUJ010014505.1 coordinate 9,533, forward strand.
GCAGCGCCACTGAGTTCTGAAGCAAAAGCTCGCCCCTCTCGAAAATGGCGACTCCGACGTTGCTGTGCGATTGGGGAACGATGAAGATAGTCGGCTTCCCAACTGATGGGAATGGGACCCCACGACGCCGAAGGTGGCCAAATGTATGTAAGCAGAAACAAGACGAACAAGAAGGAGGAGGAGGAGGAGGAGGAGGAGGAGGAGGAGGGGGACGACAGGGAGAAGCTGACGAGGAGGAGGATGAGGAGGAGGACGACGACGACGAGAAATGCGATTACTTGGCCCAGGCCGCGAAGTGCGAAGCGCGGTTATCTTCGCACCATGGGGGAGGGGGGAGGGACCCGGGCAATGGTGCGCGCCGCGCCGTCCTCTCCCCCCCTCTTCGCCTGTGAAGCCCAGAAGCTCAAAACCTTCAAAGCTGATGCTCGACCTCAACTCTGGAAGTTTCACCCCCTTCCAGCATGGAGGCTTCTGATTCTACGGGAGGGTCCCAAGAGAAGCGGGTCCTAGACCCCAGGGCTTTCCCTCGGACAGCTTCTCTTGTGCTGGGCCATCGTTTTGAAATTCACGGGGCCTGGGAAGGGCCTCGGGAGGCGGTAAGAGGGGGAAAAACCTCCCCAGGGCCCCTCTCCCTCAGGCACGTCTCTTGGGATGCGTTTCGACCAGAATCTCAGACGGAATCCAACCGTTGCGACGAGAAGCCTCCCAGAGGCCCAGACAAGCTCCAAAAACGCTCCAAGAGTTTGATCCTACGTCCTCGAACCCTCGCCGATCCACAGCGCGCTCATAGCCTGCCTCACGAGTCCATCCCGGCCAGCTCTCCGCCCGGGATCGAGTTCTGACGGTCCTGGGGCCCGCCGTCGAGGAGAACCCCATCGGCGAGCTTTTGGCCGATCCCCCGACCCCCCGATGGGCGGCCCGCGCCGCCTCCAAGGCCCGCGCCTTCGCCTGCCGGCAGGACGAGCCTCTGGGCCGGCCGCCCGTGACGACCACGTCGCAGGCGGAGGCGGCGAGGCAAGCCTGGCGGGGCGGCCGCCGGCGAGGCGGCGGCGTGGCAGAAGCGGCGGCGGCAGCAGCGTCAAGCGGTGGCCTGCGGCGGCAGGGGGGGCGGCGGAAGCGGCGGGAAGCCGCGGCGGCGGGACCGGGGCTGCGGCGCAGGTTCCAGAGGCACCGCAAGGTGCCTCCATGATGACCCCGTAGTCAACAGCTGAGGCCGCGGCGGCACAAGATGACGACGCGCGCTTCACGCTGATGCACATCGGCTCAGGCCCTGGTGCCCCGCGAGAGTCAGACTTCGACAGAGCTGGAACCTGTAAGGCTGACAGGCTCCAGTCTTCGAGGCCGAGGCCGCAACACGCATCTGCACAAATCTCAGACTAGATGGTGTCACGGAGCGCTGCACACGACATCGGGAGAGAATGTACTGGATTGAGAGTCTGCTTTGGGAGTGAGCAAATGGCCTCGGCCTAACATAACGAACTCCGCCGAATCGCCCGCCACTGCTGCTCTGGGTCGTGACGGAATGCCATCGTGCACATGATGATACTTCGTCCGGGAATCCCACCAGCCATCCAGCGGCCAATGGCCTAAGGTACTTCGCCTCACTGAACTTCTCCGACCGGTCCTTGAGATCCATGCGGGAAGAGTTGCCGCCTCGCACTCCCCCGCGCCGTAACACTGTCCCCAGTCGCCTGTGGACTGAACTGGCTGTTAGTCTGGCTTGGTGGCCGCCCCACTGCCAACCGCGGCGAGAAGGACAAGCCATGGACGAAAATCTTTGTTGGGCAGACGCTCTGGTTTGAGGGTTGAAGGGGGGCCTTGGGGCCCTGTTTGGGCTCTGTTGCCTGCTCTCGCGGGGCTCTCTGGCGGCATGTAGGAGCAGGAGCCGTTGGGGCCTACTGGTTCCATGTTGGGGCAGTTGTGAAAATCCTTGGTGGGCCTGGCTGGCCTTGGGATTTGGGGGTCTTCTTGGGCCCCTCCTGAGGCTCTATTGGGGGCCCTCTTTTAAGGGCAGAGGGCTCTCTCGGCACATTTTAGGGCCCAGCTTGAATCCTCTGAGGCCCATCGGAAACCAAAAAGGCGAGGAGGCCGAAATCAGAACAATCACGAGCAATTCACTGATTTGGGCCTCGAGGTTATGACCGTGAGGCTCCAGGACCACGTCACAGCCTCCTGGGGGCCTTCTTGGGGCCTCTGCAAGCCGTGCTGGAGGCAATCCAGGGCCAAAATTGCCCCTCGGGTGCCATCGTGAAGACCTGCCTTGCCTTGTCCTACCTTGTCTAGCCCTGCCTGGTGACGGACGGCCCCGCGGATGCGCAAATTCCAGTCTAGGACTTCTGCAGCTCGATGGGGCCGGCCCGCAACAATAAACGAAGGCCAACACTGTACAAAATACATACTATGTGTTTTTGGTCCGCTTTGGCGTCCCAAATGGCCCCCACAAAGACGACAATTTCCGCTACCACTTCTCCCTTGCCGCCGCCACTCTCCAAGATGCTCCCAAGACGGCCCCCGCGGCGCTCCCAAAATGTCCCTAAGAAGACAGACAAAAAACGCAAGAGACCTCCGACTCCAAGACGGCCCGAGAGGCTTATTCGATGTTCCACGAAGCCTCCAACAGGCCTACAAGACGGTCCAAGAGACCTCCAAGAGTCCCCGAGACGTCCTAAGAGATTCATATGATGACGTAGGAGGTAAGCTCCAAGAATTTGCCCAACGTCTCCGCATAGGCCCACACCCCGAAGAAGCCTTCAATGCTGCAGAAAAGTCTACTCGCTGCTCGGACGATCGAGAAAGGCCTCGACGGGTCCTCGCGACAGCTTCGCGTCGTGACGACGCCTGCGCTGCTTTCTGACACCCCGTGGATCGCTCAACCCTCAATGTTCGCGGCTTTCCGATAGCGGGATCGTTCAACGTCGGCCGATTCTGGGTCCCTGGCGGCGTTCAAACTTGAACGACCGCGCCGGGGTCGCCGCCAGGTCGACGGGGCGCGAACCTGCCGTAAGGGGGCGGAAGATGAGGAGAGCGAAAGCCATCCTGGGGGGGAAGTAGGGGAGGAAGCATATCGCCACGCCGGGCGTTGCGCCTGATCTGCGCGGGAGCCGCCGCAGCGTCGACGGGGCGCAAGACCTGCCCCCTCGATGCCCGCCTTCCGTACCTTCCGCACCTTCTGCGCGGCAGGTGCCGTCGCGACGCAGCCGCGGCGGCCGCCGCGGTGCGGCACCTGCCGTGCGGAAGGGGTGTGTGGTGGAGATTGAGGGCCGCACCCTCTCCCTGCCGCATGGACGGCCAGCGCTCCCGACCGGAGGATCCAAACACATTCATTTGGGAGGTCGGACTTCAAGTTCTGATGAGTAGATAACTATCCAAGACGATTTCGGATGGGGAAACAGGCAGAGTGGAAGACAAGAAACCTTCAGAGTGGAGGTCGGACCTCCGCCGTGGAGATATTCGACCCCCTCGAGGGATCGAAAGCCGTGAGGCAGGTACGCGTCGTGGCGACATCTGCGTTGGTTCCTTGACACCGCATGGATCCTCCGACCTTGGAGGATCGCGGATTTCCGATACCACAAATCGTTCGATATCGACCGATTCTGGCCTGGCGGTGTTCGGCCTGGAACGCCAGCGCTGGGGTCGCCACGACACGATTTGGCAACCACGTGTGAATCCTACACCTGCAGGTCACATTTGCGAAAAAACTGGCCGGGGGTCAGAGTTTGAAAGATGTCCGCAGCCTTGTGAACATCAGCTGGGGTGTCTGGTGCCCCTCCGTCGACTGGACCCGCAGGGGCCGCGGTAGCAAGTGGTCGCAGAACGAACCTGCCGCACCCTCTCCCTGCCGCATGGGTGGCCTCCGCTCCCGACCAGAGGATTCGAAACCCTTCCCTTCGGAGGCTGGACCTCCACTCAAAAGCTTTTTGGATCCTCCGGAGAAATCGAAAGCCGCCCCCTCTCCCTGCCACATGGGCAGACTCTGTTACCCGCCACCTGGCCGTGCCCGGCGCGACCCAGCGCGCGGGGATTGCCCCTCCAGGCCGAAAGCGGGCGACGACAACTGTGACAACAGCCGACGACGGACGACGACGGACGACGGACGACGACGGACGACGACGACGACGACGATGGACGATGGACGATGGACGACGACGACGACGACGACGGACGACGACGACTACGACGACGACGACGACGACGACGGACGACGACGACGACGACGACGACGAACGACAACGACGACGACGATGACGGACGACGGACGACGACGACGGACGACGACGAGACGACGACGACGACGACGACGACGACGGACGACGACGACGACGACTTCGACGACGGACGACGACGACGACGACGACGGGCAACGACGACGACGACGACGACGACGGACGACGACAACGACGACGACGATGACGGACGACGGACGACGACGACGGACGACGACGAGACGACGACGACGACGACGACGGACGACGACGACGACGACGACGACGGACGACGACGACGACGGACGACGACGACTTGACGACGACGACGACGACGGGACGACGAGACGACGACGACGACGACGACGACGACGACGACGGACGACGACGACGACGACGACGACGAACGACGACAACGACGACGGACGAGGACGGACGACGACGACGACGACGACGACGACGACGACGACGACGACCGACGACGACGACGACGGAGACGACGACGACGACGACGAACGACGACAACGACGACGACGACGGACGACGACGGACGACGACGACGGACGACGGACGACGACGATGGACGACGACGACGACGACGACGACGACGGACGACGACGACGACGACGACGACGCGGACGACGACGACACGACGACGAACGACGACAACGGACGACGACGGACGACGGACGACGACGACGACGACGACGACGACGACGACGACGGACGACGCACGAGGGACAAGACGAACGACGACGACGACGACGACAACGACGACGACGACGACGGACGACGACGGACGATGACGACGACGACGACGACGAACGACGGACGACGACGACGATGACGACGAAACCAGACGACGACGACGACGACGGCGACGACGACGACGACGACGGACGACGACGACGACGGCGACGGCGACGAACGACGACAACGACGGCCATGGACGACGACGACGACGGCGACGACGGAAGACGACGACGAGACGACGACGACGACGACGGACGACGACGACGAACGACGACGAGGACGACGGACGACGACGACGATAGCCGACGACGACGACGACAGTCGACGACAACGACGACGACGGCGACGACGACGACGGATGACGCACGAAGACGACTTCGACGACGGACGACGACGACGACGACGACGGACGACGACGACGACGACGACGGACGACGACGACAAGCGACGGACGACGACGACGGACGATGACGAGACGACGACGACGGACGACGACGACGGACGACGACGACGACGACGGAGACGACGACGATGGACGACGACGACGACGACGACGACGGTGATGACGGCAGCATTGACGACAACGACGGACGACGGACGACGACGACGGACGACAACGAGACGACGACTACGACGACGACGACGGACGACGACAACGACGACGACGACGGCGACGACGGACGACGACGACGACGACGACGACGGACGACGACGGACGACGACGACGGACGACGACGACGAACGACGACGAGACGAAGAGGACGGACGACGACGAGGCGACGACGAAAGCGACGACGACGACGACGTCGACGGACGACGGCGACAACGACGACGACGACGGCGACGACGGAAGACGACGACGAGACGACGACGGACGACGACGACGGACGACGACGACGACCACGGACGACGACGACGACGACGACGACGGCGGACGGACGAGGGATGACGACGAAGACGACGACAACGACGACGACGACGACGGACGACGACGACGACGACAACGACGACGACGACGACGACGACGACGGACGACGGACAACGGACAACGGACGACGGACAACGACGACAACGACAACGACGACGACGACAACGACAACGACGACGACGGACGACGACGACGACGACGACGACGGCGGACGAGGACGGACGACGACGAGACAACGACGACGACGACGACGGAGGACGACGACGACGACGAAGACGGACGACGACGACGACGAGGAATACGACGAACGACGACGACGACGACGGACGACGACGACGACGACGGACGATGGACGACGACGACGAGGCGACGACGACGGCGACGGACGACGCACGACGGACGACGACGACGACGACGGACGGCGACGACGACGACGACGACGACGACGACGGCGACGACGACGGACGACGACGACGACAACGACGACGACGACGGACGACGACGACGGACGACGAAGACGACGACGACGAGACGACAGCCGACGACAACGACGACAGCCGACGACGACGACGGACGACGCACGACGACGATGACGACGACGACGACGGCGACGACAACGACAACGACAACGACGACGACGACGACGGACGACGGACGACGACGACGGACGACGACGAGACGACGACGACGACGAGACGACGACGACGACGACGACGACGACGACGACGACGGACCACGGCGAAGACGACTACGACGGCGACGGCGACGACGACGGCGACTACGGACGACGACGACGATGACGACGACGACGACGACGATGACGACGACGACGACGGAGACGGCGACGAGGACGGACGACGGACGACGGACGACGACGAGACGACGACGACGACGACGTCGCTGTAGTCGACGACGACGGACGACGACGCCGATGACGACGACGGACGACAAAAAACGACGATGACGACGACGACAACAACGAACGACGGACATCAACGACGTGACGACGACGACGGACGACGACGACGACGACGACGACGACGGACGATGGACGATAACGACGATGACGACGATGACGACGACGACGGAGACGACGACGATGGACGACGACGACGACGACGACGACGACGACCACGACGTAGACGACGGACGACGAGCGACGACGACGGACGACGACGAGACGACGACGACGACGGATAACAACGGACGACGACGGACGACGACGACGACGGACGACGGACGACGACGACGACGACGACGGACGACCGACGAGGACGAGACGACGACGACGGACGACGACGACGACGACGACGACGACGACGACGGATTACGACAACGACGACGACGACGGACGACGACGACCACGGACGGACGACGACGACAGAAGATGACGACGACGACGGACGACGACGACGACGACGGACACGACGACGACGACGTTGACGACGACGGACGACGTCGACGACGACGACGACAACGGACGAGGGACGACGACGACGACGACGGACGACGACGACGACGACGGACGACGACGACAACGACGACGACGACGACGGACGACAACGACGACGACGATGACGACGGACAACGGACGACGACGACGGACGACGACGACGACGACGACGACGACGACGACGACGGCGACGACGACGACGACGGGCGACGACGACGGACGACGGACGACTGATGACGACGACGAGACAACGACGCCGACAGCCGACTACGAAGACGACGACGACGACGACGGACGACGACGACGACGACGACGGACGACGACGACGACGACGACGCCGACGGACAACTGACGACGACGACGGATGACGACGAGGCGACGACGACGACGACGCGAACGACGACGGACGACGACGACGGACGACGGACGACGGACGGACGACGACGACGGACGACGGACGACGACGACGGACAACGACGGACGACGACGACTGCGGACGACGGACGGCGACGACGGACGACGAGACAACGACGACGATGGACGACGGACGACAACGACGACGACGGACGACGACGGACGACAACGACAACGGACGACGACGACGACGGCGACGACGACGATGACGACGACGG
>CAUYUJ010014505.1:22500-153342 GCA_963575745.1 Prorocentrum cordatum
GACGACGACGACGACGACGACGACGACGACGACGACGACGACGACGGCCGAGGGACAACAACGACGACGGACGACGACGACGACGACGACGACGACGACGACGACGAGACGACGACGACGACGGACGACGACGACGACAACGACGACGGACGACGACGGACAACGACGGACGACGACGACGGACGACGGACGACGGACGACGACGACGACGACGGACGACGGACGACGACGACGACGACGACGACGACGAAGACGACGACGACGAAGACGACGACGAAAGAAGACGACGACGACGGACTACAGACGACGGACGACGACGACGACGACGACGACGACGACGGAGGACGACGACGACGACGAGGACGACGACGACGATAGAAGACGACGACGACGACGGACGACAGACGACGAACGACGACGACGAAGACGACGACGACGACGACGACGGACGATTGACGACTACGACGGACGACGACGAGGCGACGACGACGACGACGCGGACGACGACGGACGACGACGGGCGACGGACGACGACGGACGACGACGACGGACGACGGGCGACGACGACGACGACGGACGACGACGACACGACGACGACGACGACGACGACGACGACGGACGACGACGGACGACGACGGACGACGACGACGACGACGACGACACGACGACGACGACGACGACGACGACGATAGACGACGGACGACAGCGACGACGACGAACGACGGACGACGACGGACCACGGACGACGACGACGACGGCGGACGACGACGACGGACGACGACGACGACGACGATGACGACGACGGACGACGACGACACGACGACGACGACGGACGACGACGACGACGACGGACGGACGGACGGACGACGACGACAACGACGGACGACGACGACGACGACGACGACGACGGCCGACGGCCGACGACAACGACGACGGAAGACGACGACGACGGACGACGACGACGGACGACGGACGACGGACGACGACGACGACGACGACGGACGACGGACGACGACGACGACGACGACGGACGACGACGAAAACGACGACGACGAAGACGACGACGACGATAGAAGATGACGACGACGGACGACAGACGACGGACGACGACGACGACGACGACGACGACGACGACGACGACGACGACGACGACGACGACGGACGACGACGACGACGACGGACGACGACGACGACGACGACGGACGACGACGACGACGACGGACGACTCGGGCGGGGAGGGATGCGTCGCGAGCGGGGAACCCAGTGCCGCAGGATCGTCAGGCACGCCTGCCCCATGTGCTCCTGGTCCTCACTACAGGGGGGGGATGGGGATGTGGTCCTGGTCCTCACCACAGAGCGAACCAAAGATGTTCCAACGATGCTGCAATATGTTTTCCTGTCCCGAACCCGCCCCTTCTTAGCCATTTGACCCTGCATGCAATCTTCTTCATGGAGCGAGGCGCCCTTCTTGAAAGAGGAGCGCGTCATGGGCCCGCAAGTCAGGCGGGAGCTCCGCTTTGAAAGAAGTTAGCATCCATCGTTCGACCCGTAAGAAACGCTACAAAGTGCCACACTTTGAAAAGGAGCCGCCCGCCACCCGCGCAACTGTGGCACAGCTTTACACTTCTGGCAATAACAGGAACGGAGCCTCATGATATATGCTCATGTTACACAGCAGCCGCCCATCATACGTGTAACTGCTGCACAATGTTGTGCTCGCAGTGATGAGATGTGAGGATCATGGAGCCGCTTCAGGCGAGAACTTCATCAATGTAACTGTTCGAACGTATAAAGAAGAGAGTGCGCGGCGCCAAAGCAAGAGCCCCTTTCGAAAATGAGAAGCACTCCGTCCGCATAGATGCTGAATGTTTTAAAACGAGTGTGCGCGGCGCCAAGTCGATAGCCACATTTTGAAAACCACCCGTCCTCCATTCGTGTGACGGTGCAATTGTTTAATAATGTTTCAGGCAAGTGCGCTCGGCGTCAAGGTGAGAACACAACTTGTAAACAAACGATTCGCTACCCTATCCGTGTGAGTGTCGCAATTCCTGGCTTCAATATCATGACCGGAGAAAAGTCTCAGGCGAAACTCCAAGCCCGCCCCGAGGATAGTCTAGTGATGACAAGGAGGAGCAGCAGCAGCAGCGGTAGCTTCCTACTCATCGATCCTCGATGCGGAGGAGGAGCAACACCTTGCGTGACCCCCGAGGACGAGGGGCAGCGGCGGCGAGGAGTCCAGACGATCCCCCGCGCGGTCGACCCAGCCTTGGTCCTGGCGGCCTCCTGCGCGTCCGCAGTCCCAGTGAAGTTCTTGACCTTCGGGGCGGCGGTGCACGGGGTTCCTCTGCAGCGCGTCCTGGCCGGAGTTTGCGGCGCCGCTCTACTTGGCGATGTCCATTTTCCACGGGTTGTGTGCATTTCCATTGCGACCTTTATGGCAGTTGCATTGAGCCCAGGATGGTATTCCACATATTTGTCTTCGCCAGCGGCATGGGTAGGACACATTGCCTTGCTCGCCCACGCCGTGCAGCCCCCAGCTTTCCCCGCAGGCCCCAATGCCGACGTGTGCGACACGCGCCTCTTCGAGCGCCAGCGCTGCATTTGCCGCCGAGGAGCGGGAATCGAACATAACCTCCGGAGCGCGACCGCTCCACCTCGCCTCGACGAGTGGCGCCGCCAGTTCCGCCGCCAGGGTCGGCAAGTGCATCGAGTCCGGGCCCCGCGCAGATGGGGGCGGAAGCCGCGGTGTCGGTCAGGAACACCTTCGTGGAGGTCGGCGCCCGCGCTTCTCCAGGACGCCGCGCGCTCAGACGGAACCGCGCGGAAGGCGACGAGCCCGGCGACGACCCCCTCCTCCACGAGCGAATCAACAGCATGCGCCTGGGCGACGCGCGAGACATGGACCAGGATGCGGGCGTGCCGCTGGCCGAGCAACGTCGGCGAGCAGCGCTGGAAGGAGCTGCCCCCGCGGGCGCCCAGCAGCCTCTGGCCATGCCGGCAGAGGGGGGGGCCCGGCACGCTGCGGAGCCAGCCGTTGCTGCCGCGCCGCCGCCGGCCGCGGAGCCCCCCCGCCGCGCCCCGCCCTGCAGCCCGACGGCGGCCCCGCGTCTACTGCCTGGCGCCCGGTTGCCCGCGCGCGGATCCTGCCGCCTCGCCAGGGTGGTCCTGCCAGGAGGGCATGAGGGTCGACTTGAACGAGCACGCGGCGGGCCGCTACCCCAACCTGCCGCCCGTCCCGCAGGAGTTCCTTGACCAGCACGCCCTCGGCCAATGCTCGGTGTGTCAGCGGTTCCTGAGTCTCCGCTACCAGGGAGTGTGCCCCAGGTGCCGGCCAGCGGCGCGCGCAGCTGCCGCCGCGGCTCCCCGGGCCCTTCCTGCCGGCGCTGGCGACGCGAACGGCCAGCCAGGGCTCCCCTCGCTGCGGGCGGTCTTCTCCAGCCGCGCCGGCACGAGGCGCAGGGGGCCAGGGCGTTGTGGGCACAGTGCTTGGTGCAGGCCGCGGCGTTGGCGGCCCACCACAACACCGAAGCAGCTTGGGTCCAACTGGCCATGCTGCCCAAGTGCGTGCTGCGACCGCACAACCGCGGAGGCCGAGGCAGCCGGAACGCCAGCGAGCAGGAAGCCAAGAACCTCTGCCGCCGCTGGCTGGAGGGAGAGCGCCAGACGCTGTAGGCGGAGACTACGGAGCGGCGCCAGACAGGGGGAACGGACAAGGCGACTCAACGAGCACAGCGCTGCCTCGACTTGGCTTCGGAGGGGCTTTACTCGAAAAGCTGCGCTTCGCTGACGTCGGAGCCGCCCGTGTCCGTCACGCCGGCCGTCGTGGACCAGATGGGCCGCAAACGCCCCCGCAGCCAGCAGCCGGCTGTGGACCTGGCTAGCCTGCCTGCGGCCGCCGCAGCCCAGGTCGACGTCTCTGTCGCCCAAAAGGAAGTGCGGGCCTTCCCCAAGGGCTCGGCCGCCGGCCCCACTGGCCTGCGCCCGCAACACCTGCAGGACGCCCTGGCGACGGCAGCCCACAAAGACGAGGTCGTCGAGCAGCTCGCTGGTCTCGTCAACGTGCTCGCGCGCGGCCAGGCTCCGGCGGCGGTCGCGGCTTACTTTGCTGGCGCCACACTGGTGGCTCTCCCGAAGAACGACGGCGGCCTCCGCCCGGTGGCCGTCGGCGAGACACTTCGCCGCCTGGTGGGCAAGTGCCTCTGCAAGGAGGTCGCCGAGGCTGCCCGCGACCGCCTGGCGCCCCTGCAGGTAGGCGCGGCCGTCCCGGGAGGCGCCGAGGCGGCGATCCACGTGGCCAGGCAGTGGTTCACGCGCAACCTGGGCGACAGGGACAAAGTTTTCGTGAAGTTGGACCTCTCGAGCGCTTTCAACACCCTGGACCGGAGGGTCGCCCTCAGAGCAGTGCACGAGGACTTTCCCGCGCTGGCACCTTGGGCGGACCGGTTCTACGGCAGCCCCTCGCTGCTCTTCCTCGGCAAGCAGACGCTGCGCTCCGAGTGCGGCGTCCAGCAGGGCGACCCGCTCGGCCCGCTTCTGTTCTCCCTGGCACTCCAACGCTGCGCGGAGACGGCGAGCCGCAGCCTCAGGGAGCTTGCCCAGGACGCTGGCCTGGACCTCGTCTTTTTCTACCTGGACGACGGCTGCGCGGCGGGTGACAGACAGGCCGCGGCGCGCTTCCTGCACCTCGTCGTGGCCGAGCTCGCAGCAGTCGGCCTCGACCTCAGCACGGGGCCGGGCAAGTGCGAGGTGGTCCCTGCAGCGAGGGCGGACAGCAACGCGTCCGCGGCGGATTTCCCACCGGGCTTCCGACTGCGCTCCGACGGCTGCTTTGAGCTCCTCGGCGCGCCCGTCGGGAGCGACGATTTCTGCTTCCAGCACGCGCAGAAACGAGTGAAGAAGGCAGCGGAGCTCCTGGACGCACTGGCCGGCTTGGAGGACGCGCAGGTAGCCCTTCACCTTCTCCGGCAGTGTGCCTCCTACTGCAAGCTCGGCTACTCGGCGCGCGTGGTGCCGCCCTCCGCCCACACCGAGGCTCTCCTGGAGATGGGCGCTGCAGTGCGCTCCTGCCTGGAACAGCTGGCCGGCGCTTCCCTCGCCGACGACTCCTGGGCCCAAGCGCAGCTGAAACTGAACAAGGGCGGCTTGGGGCTGCGCTCCGCCGAGAAGCACTCGCCGGCGGCCTACCTGTCCTCGCGCGCCAAGAGCAGCGAGTTCTGCTGGCCCATGTACGCGGGCTACACAGACGACGACGCGGGCGACGCCGGGGCCCTGACCGCGGCGCTCCAGACCCACAACGCAAGCGTGGCGGGGGCAAACCGTGGCGAGACGCACTCCAACCAGAAGACTCTCTCGGACCAGGTCGACGACGCCGCGCGCGCCGCCCTCTGGGGCCGCTCCTCGGCTGCGACGCGCGCCCACCTCGCCCTGGTGGCCGCGCCCGGCGCCAGCGCCACCTGCAGGCGCCCCCCTGCGAGGCGCTCGGCACAGCGGTCCCGCACAGCCTGATGCAGATCGGGATCGAGCGACGGCTCCGGGTCCAGCTGATGGACGAGGGAGCATTCTGCCCAGCGTGCGGGGAAGTCATGGACGTGCACTGCGACCACGCCTTGACGTGCGCCTGCCAGGGCGACCGCACGCGCCGCCACAACAAGCTGCGGAACGGCACCTTCTTCGCCGCCCAACCGCCGGCTTCTCGGGAACGGAGCTGGAGCGGCCCGGACTGCTGCCGCCGCGGGCAACGGGCGAGGGGCCGAACGCCGAGGAGCCCGACGGCGACGGACTAGACAACGACGGCCGCCGGCCAGCGGATGTCTATGTCCCCCGGTGGCGCGGCGGGTTCTCGGCGGCCTTGGACTTCGCGGTGACGTCCGGCCTGCGCGCGGACCTCATCGCGCACTCCGCCGCCGACCCGGCCGCCGCCCTCGACAGGTACGAGGAGTACAAGCGGCAGCACCAGGGCACGGCGCAGGCTTGCCGTGACGCGGACCTCGCCTTCATCCCAATGGTAGTCGAGGCGCACGGCGGGAGCTGGGGCGGCGAGGCGCGACGCGCCTTCGCCGTGCTGGCCAAGCGCGCGGCCGACGCGCGCGGCGAGGAAGCCGCCAGCACGGCGGACAGGATGGCCCAGCGACTCTCCATCTCCCTGCACAGGGAGAACGCGCGGGCCATTCTGCAGCGCCTGCAGCGCCCGCGGCCCGGGGCGACCCCGGCCCGCCTGGCGGCGGCGGCGGCAGTGGAGGCGGCGGCGGCGGCCGTCGCGTGAGGCGCAAGGACAGGCGGCGGGCGCCGAGGGCGACGAGGCGAGCGAGGGCGACCAGGAGGAGGAGGGGGAAGAGGGGGAGGAGGAGCAGCAGGAAAACAATGACGACGCCATGCGGAGGCAGCAGGGAGGCGCTGAGGAAGCCCCGCAGAGGGCGGCGACCAGGAGGAGGAGGAGGAGGAGGAGGAGGAGGAGGAGGAGGAGGAGCAGCAGCGGCTGGAGAGCGACGACGAGGCCACGAGGAGGCAGCAGGGAGGCGCTGACGAAGCCCAAAGGAGGCTGCCAGGAGGACGGCCAGGAGGCAACGCAAGACGAGCGTCGAGGAGGAGGAGGAGGAGGAGGAGGAGGAGGAGGAGGAGGAGGAGGAGGAGGACGAGGACGAGGACGTGGGCGAGGACGGGCCGGCATCCGGCGGCAGCAGGGCAGGAGGCGCCGCGCCAGAAGCCGCCGCAGAGGGAGAAGGCCCCGGAGCCGGCCGCAGAGGAGGAGGAGGAGGACGACGGCTTCGCCGGCCGCAGAGCCGGCCGCAGATGAAGAAACCCGCCGCGGCCGGCGACGCCAGCGAGCGGAAGAGGCAGGACTGGTTCCTGACGGGCTGACCCGCGCCGCCGCCAGAGGGAAGCAGCGAGTGTCCCCGAGGGGCATTCCACCCACAAGCTATGCGGCGAGGAGCAGCAGCTTGCTCGCGCCCCGAGGACGGGGGGCAGCGGCGGAAAGATCCGTCCGCGTCCGTTCGGGGCTCGAGGCCGCGGCGCGCCTCCCCAATTGGTGGGAGCGCTGGATGGCCGGAGCTCGAGGATCGAGGTCATTGCCCCTGCCGCGCGCAGCCCGGGAAACTGGACCGGAGGGGTCCAGGGGTAAACTTCGTTCCTCCTCTTCCTCCTCCTCCTTCTCCCTTTTGCCCTGTTGACCCTCCTCCTCCGAGCTCCTTCCCCGCCAAGCTTTTCATTGCTCGCGGCGGTTCCAGCCTGTGGGCACCCAGTGTCTCGACCTTTCCATGGGAGCAGCCTCGCCCAGAGATGGTGTCCTGATGGCTCCAGGGCCCGAAATCTAAGAGAACCAACAGTGAGGAAAATATCACGGCGTCAGATGATCCTGGCAATCGGTATCACAGCCTTCCAAGATGGTCCAAAACCATTATTTGGGAGGTCGGACTTCCGTTCGGATGCAGAACTTCTTCTCGTCGCAGCGCGGCAGAGGCGATCCGCACGCATGCTCCAGTGGGCTTGGCTCGGGCACGCCCTCACTGTCCAGCTGCAAGAGAGGGGGCGGGCCGGAGAGCGGCCGCGGAGGGCGGGAGCAGGAGGGAGGGCACACAGCACGAAGACCTTCGTCAGGAGTGGCAGGTGCGCAGCCTGGCAGTGGACGCGGGGCGGCATCACGGCCACACCCATGGGTTGAGGCAGAGGCTGCAAGCGCAGAAAGAGTGGACCAAATCGAACCAGCACAGGAGGAGGAGGAGCGGTGAGCGAGCCCACGGAAGTGGACGGCATCCAGGTGTTCGTCAGAAGGCCGTGGGTGACAAGCTTTTGCTGCAGGCACGGCGCAGGGGCTGGGCCAACGACCAGCTCGCGGTAGCAAAATGCTGCAGTGAAGTCATGCTGAGCTGCTGAGATCCGGGCTGCCGCTGCCGGTCTGCGGCTGCGCTGCCGAGGGCTGCGAAGCACAACCTGCCAGGGTCTGCTGAGCTGCAAAGCGCCAACAACCGAAGTGGCGCAGCACGGCGAGGTGCTGGCAGGGGCCACTGCGGCGCCCAGCAGGGCTGCCAGGTTCCAGGGCAGCTGGGCGTGCGAGAGGCTGAGCGGCAGCAGGATGCAAAAAACACATCCAGTGGAGGGAAACACCTTCTAGAGCGCAGGCCGGTCCTTCAGTTGAGGGAGGAAGAAGAGGGCGGAAGACGAGTGATGAGGGGGGAGAAATGACGAGGAGGAGGGAGGAGAAGGAGGAAGGAGAACCCACCTCCCACTTCCCCCTTTCCTTCCCGCCCCTCCCTCTCTCACTGAGGCACCACCCATTTCTCTGCCCTCATCCACCCACCTCCATCCTTTGCCCGCCCCCTCCGGGGGCCTCCGAGGTCTCCAGAAGAAATCCTCAGAGGCCTCTGGAAGCTCCGTGCCTCTGGAAGTCTTCCCCCAAAAGGGCACTCAAAGGACTTGCTTCGGAAACAAAACCCTGATCCCGCATGCCCTTGTAGAGGGCCTCAGTACCACCCTCATAACAAGCACTCCCACGCGCGAAACCCTTGATAGACGCACCCAAGGAAGAAATCTAACAGGGCAGGACTGTTTAGTAAACGCCGGCTGCGGGGGTCAGGGTGCTCCTTCCTAGCTTGACCCTGTCTCCTCAAAACTCGGCCTCCACACTTCTCCTGGTCCACGCGGTGCGCTATAACTTCGGCGAGAACCCAGCCGTGGTGACGAGAAGCCTTTCGGAGGCCCAGAGAGGGCGAATCACATCTGAACACTGCACGTCTAGATCCTCGACGCTCCTCCCCATCCCCTCCTAATGAATAACTTTCCCCTGTTGCGTCAACAAACTTTCCCGTTGGTCAGGCCTTTCGTGCCGCTTGACTTGAGACCTCCTTGCAGAATGCGACCCGCGCACGCTCGTTTAGAAGGTTGCCACAGCTACTCGGATACAGGGGCGGTGGTTTTCAAAATGCGGCTCTCGCTGGAGCGCCGCACACATTCGTTATGCTAGTTTTCAACCGATGCAATAAACAATGGGACGCGCGCGGATTTCAAAATGTGGCTCTCGCCTCAGCGCCGCGCGCATTCGCTGTAAGAGGTTCCAGCAGCTACAAGGGTGAAACATTAATTGTTTTCCACATGCGGCTCTCGTCTGAACGCCGCGTAAATTCGTTCCGAATATTCCCAAACATTGCACATATGTAGAGCTGGTGGTTTTCAAGAAACGGAGCTCCCTCTGGCGCCGCACGCATTCGTCTTACAAGAAGTCCAAACATTATGCGGGTAGAGGCCGGTTGCTATTCACAACATACTGCTCTTGCTTGATATTTCAGCTAAGTCACTCAGAGAAGTGTCAACGTGTGTAACATTAACATGGGTAGACAGCGGCTCCCTTCGAAGATGGGGCTCTCACTTGAGGCTTCCTCCGCGTTGTGACCAGAGCATCGAAACTTATGCAGCCTGTGCGCGGGTGGAGGCCAGATCACTCTCAAGACGGGGACCTCCGTGAGCTCAGATCATCGTGCCTCTCTGCGTCCCGTGAGCCCACCATGCGGATGGAGGGTGACAGGGTCTCGCCCGAGTGGCAGGCCCACCGGGCGCTCGCCACTCGAGAGGAGCGCCTCACGCAATGGAAAGAGTACTTGCCGGGACTGACGGGGGGCTTGGGGCGGGAGGGTGCACTGCAGCGTCGCTGACGCACCCGGGGTTTACGCTGGCCCTCCTCCTCCTCCTCCTCCTCCTCCTCCTCCTCTCCCCCGACCCTTGATCCTCGACCCCCCCTCGCTGCCATGAAGAAAACTAGCCCTGGTGGAAGCGGGTCCTGGACACATCGGCTGTTCTCAAATCCTGGCTTTCCAACCTGAGCAGTTTCCGATGGCTCCAGGGCTCGGGAAAGGCAGCAGGAGGAAGCCAACAACTACACAACACCTCTCCAGGACCCGTCTCCACGAGCCGTTCCTTTCTCATGCCGACGCACATTCCTCGCTGCAGGTGCCGCGCAGTGGCGGCCGCCGCGGCCACGCCGCGGCGGTACCCGCAGCGCGGGAAGGTGCGGACGGTGCAGCTCGAGGGCTCGGCCCTCCAATCCTCGATTCTCCGCGGTCTTCCTGGCGGGGCCGCGGCCTGCTCCTTCATACCTGTCCTCCCCTCCGATCCCCGATCCCCCGATCCCCTCCGGTCCTCGATCCCCTCCCACTCAATCCTCCGATCCCCTCCGATCCCCCCCCCCCCGATACTCTCCGCTCCGCTCCGATCCTCGATCCTCTCCGCTCCTCGATCCTCCGAGCGGGGGCCACGGCCTGCTCGTGGTGCGCGGGCTGCTGGCGCGGGCCCGCCACGCCGCCGAACACCAAGCCGGGCCAACTGCTGGCCTGCTGCCTCTCCCGCTTCACGGCCTGGGCAGGGGGGAGCACTCGAGGAGGAGGAGGAAGAGGAGTAGGAGGAGGAGGAGGAGGAGGAGGACGCTCCTCCTCCTCCTCCTCCTCCAACTCATCGCCGCCCGCTCTCTCCAAGCTGCCCTGGAAGATAAGCGGCTGGCGGAGTCGTTGCACATGGGGCCGACCAGTTGACTCTTGTGTGGGCAGGGGGGGGGCAATGCATCCCCTGTCCACGGAACCATCGACAACTTAGAAGGTCCTCTTCCGCGAGGGGAGGAACCGACCATTGGTCTGCGCGTTCCCCCCACCGCTAACCGTCCCGCGCCGAAGTTTGCGAAACAAACTTGTGTCCAATACTTGACAGAATTGATGCTCCTACCGCCAAACGTGAACTCGTCAAGGGTGGCACTGAAAGCCACATAATGTTTCCAGATGACGAGGGTACGCGAAGCCGAGGCACACCAACTGACTCGCCCATCAAGCGCTGTGGGGCACGTGAAGTGGTGCGAACCACGTGTCCAACCCACTTGCGCGCCTCAAGAAAAGCAAGTTCATTCCCAACATTCCTACAACACATGGGATCTTGGGCTCTTCATCTGGCGTGCTGTGATTGTCATTTCTCGCTGGTGGGGCCGGTTAGCGTAACACGTCTATATCGTATCACTCTCCTAGTCGTACGCTCTTCCACGCCTCGCAGACGAACCCAATGCCATGGTGTAAAGTGGCATGCGCCCAAATTGTAAAGAAAGGATGTCGGGACGAGATTCTGGAACTTCTGGGACATACGTACACGTTTGTAGAGCGATCACGTCCTGCAGCGGACACGCAGCCCATTCCCATACAATTCGATAGTCAGCCGCTGGAGTGCATTTAGTGATTGCACAGCAACGGTTGGCCATGAAATCACCTCGTGAACAAAAACCATGTTTCCCAGCATCATCATGGCGGTCTCGGGGGACATACTGCAGCTGCACACTTGCATCCTGTTGTAAGCTTTGGAAAAATGCCATTGCGTAGGAGGAGGAGGCGGAGGAGTAGGAGGAGGAGAAGGGAGGAGGAGGAGGAGGAGGAGGAGGAGGAGGAGGAGAAGTGAGGAGTTAGAGGGTCAGGCTCTAGAGGGGCGGCGCGGCGGCCCACGCTCACCCTTCTCTTGCTGACGCACTTCGTCTGACATTGCCCGCCGCTGTCGGCGAAATTCATCGCCCAGTCAGACGAAGTCACACTGCCGCGGTCCGCGCGCGTGGGCCCCTGCTCCAACGTGCTCGGCTCTCGATGGCCACGCATGGTAGGGTCGCCTGCCGAGGAGGCGACAGCTGGAACTGCCACGGGGGCCCACTCCGCCTGTAGTATCATGCGTCATCGTAGCGAACCCCTGCTCCAAGGTGCCCAGCCACGCTCGGCTCGCGCGTCAAAGGCAGTCACATGCCGAGGAACCGACTGCTGAGACTGCCGCGGGGGTCCGCCGTATCTAGAAGAGGCCGTCGTCCAGGTACGCGTTGAGTGCGCTCGAGGTGGTTCATCGGCGCCGCGCCCATCTTCCCGGCCGCCCCGAGCTGCTCCAAGCAGGCGAAAACCAGTTCGAGCTCAAGTTCGCTCACGACCGTGATCTTCGCCTCGATCTCTTTAAAGGCCTGCTGCATGTTGAAGAACGCGAACATTTACGCCGCCTGCTTGGTCGTGTAGTCACAAGCAATAATCTTCATTATGCCCACACCTGTCGCACTTTTCTGCCCCGCCGCACCTCTTTCCGCTTCGGCCCCTGCGATGGTGCCGACGGGTGCCGCGCGCGAGATGGTGTTCAGCTTGTCCTCTGCCTCCTCGTCCTTGTCGCGCTGCCACAGCTCTTGCGCCTTCTCGATCCACGCCTTGACTCGCCCCCTCGCCTCGACCGCAAACCCGATGTTCGCGACCCCGATGAAAACGACCAGCGCGGGGACTTCCTCTTGGCGTCGACGCATCGACAAGCGACAATCTGAGGGCCATCTCCACGCGGGCGGCCACTGGCGCGCGCCAGGTCTCTACGTCCACTCCAGCTGGGCGAGTTCCTCCTTGTCGACCGTGCGGCTGGACTTGCGTTGGAGTCCTCGTGCCGTTCTCCCTCCTGCTGCTGCGCTGGCTGCGGCTGCGCCCGCTTTGGGTCGACCTCCTCCGCCGTCTCTCCCCGAGCTCCGTGGCCGCGGGGGCCTGGTCGAACAGCGAGCCGATCGCGGTGCCGGCGCGGCGCGACCTACCTGCTCCACTGGAACGCCGGGAACTGCTGCGGGAGGCAGCCCGCAAGGCGCCACTCTAGGTCCCCGAGCCTCTCAAATGGCTCCAAATCAGGACATGCCGGGCAAGGGCGCGCATCCGCTTCAAATGCGGCGCGTTTGTAGGGCGACGCGTCGACTCGACATCGACTATGTTGGTCTTAGATTTGCAAGTGTCTCACTGCTGTCTGACAATCTTTAAATGTGGATGTGCGTGCCCAGCGTTGATTCGCAATGGCAATGATCTCGGGGCGTTTTGGGCCGCCGCGTTGCCCCCCCTTCCGCCCGTCGATGCGGAGCGAGAACGGACCTGCGAGATGGGCATCTTTTCCCGCGAGGCAGCCCTTCGCAATCGCACAGCTCGCATTCGAAATGACCGATGGCGCTTTCTCTCTCTCTCTCTCGACGTTCGCGGCGGCCCTCGTGCGGTGGAGCCACTCGGTGCAGAACAGACGCGCGTCCAAGATCAGGAAGACCTGGTTCGCGTCGCTCTTGGTGTCAAATGAAAGAGGTAGCCGCCCTCCAGCATGTCGACTATCTGCTCGACCCTCCCCTGTTACTCTCATGTCCTTGATGTCCTCCTGCAATGACGTAGCCCATGGTTTGACGTCCGCAGTAGAGCGGGGGCCCGACGCTGCCGACGGGGCACAATTCGCACTCCGTCGGCTTTTCCAGCTCCACCGAAGTCCCCGAAGACGGCCGTGACCTGCTGATTGCGCCAGTCGGGTTGCCTGTCTACAGCTCGCCATGCTTTGATCGCTGAACTCGCGGCTCGACATCGGTCGAAACCATCCTGAGTCTGCGCCAAGTCTGCACTGCTGGTGGGGTCCGCATGACTTAGCTGCTAAGTCATGCGGACCCCACCAGCGGCGCAGACTTTGCACTCACCCCAATATGTCGTCGTCGACCTAAACCCTCATCGCAGCACAATCGAGTAGCACCCCTTCGAACTTGAGGCACTGGGAGGCGAGCTCCGCAGGCTGGCTGTCCGAGAGCACGAGCGCAGCAACGCCCGACGTAGCCGCCCTGATCACCGCGCTCCTGAAGGCGGTCATCTGGGTCTTCCACTGCTTGCAAGTGGCCCAGCATCTTGCCATGAAGTGCAATCCCCGTCGCGCCGCCGCGCACCTCGCTTCGCTCTGGCTGAGAGGCCCCGGCGCCCGTGAAAAGCGCCCCAGGCGCAGCGTTCAGCTTCGCGTCCAGATGCTGCGCGGCCTCCAGTGCGTGGCCAGGGTTGACTGCGGCGTGCGCCCTGCCGACGTCGCCCGCAAAGACTCTCAGAGACAGGTCCGCCATCTCGTCTCCGAGTGGCCAGTGCGCCATCATGTCATCGGGGGTAGCGCTCGCAGTGCAACGTCTGCCGGCACTTGGTCGGCGCGGCGAAGACCTCCTGGAATGCCACCGCCGCGTTCGAGTTCTGCATGTATCTTCATACTCCATTCAGCATCGTGACGGCCTGGCCCCCTGACTCGATCTGGAAACACGCCCGTCGACGTTGTTGAACGCAAAGAGGCCGATCGCATTCTGTGTAGCCGTCGTACTGCTCCGTCAAGCTAGAGGCGCAAGACCGACGCAAAGGCGCTCTGCATGTCGTGGTTCCAAATTCTGTCAGGCAGTCTGAAACTCATTTTCGCTGCTGCACGTAATCTGGATGGTAGATACTTGTAGCCGCGATCTGGGATGACGAGCCCCTGTCGGCCCGCCGTCTTGGCCCGTGCCTTACCAAAAACACAAATTCAGTGTAGAAATCGCGTTCCTTTCTGTGCCGCCCTTTCCTTTCGCTTCTGATGCCTTCCACGTCTGTGGAGCATTCCACGCCACCGCGAGTCTCTGACGCTGTCGTACTCTGGCAGGCACTCCGATGATCCAATACCGAAGGTTCGGCATTTCCTGTAGCAGCGGTGGCGGCCTAAATCGGCAGTGGGCGCGTCGACAAACAAATGTCGCCCATATTTCCGCTGGGCCGCCGCGGAGTGCGCGCTGACATTCGATCGCGGTTTCCTCGGCGTCCTTGAAAGATATTGGAAGGTGGGGGTCGCCTTCGCTTGCCTTCTCGCAGAAGCGCTCGTGGTCAATCGCGCATGCAGCCGCCCCTCCTGCTGCAAATGGTTTGGCCATGTCCGTCACCCACTGCTCCGTCGTAGGCGCGCTCTCTGGGATTTGCCGGGGGTTGCGCCGTCGTGGTCCACTTCCCGCTCCAGCCATGAATCGGCATATTCTCCACTACTAATGTGCCTGCCCCTTTGCGCGTGCTTCGCGTTTCGTCTGCCAATTATTCCCGCTCAACACACTGAATTACTTTAACCCTGTTCTTGTGCTGCTTGCCAAGCCGGTGCGTGTCCACGGCTGGCTGCGCATTGCCATCCATATGTTCCCTCGCATGGCCTCTTTCCCGCGGCGCCTGCGCTCGATGTGCAGCTAGTCTCTGATATTGCTCGGGGAGCGCCCTCGGAGTCGCAGCGAACACGTCATGCCATGCCGTTTGCAGCTCGGTGGTCAAGTCCGCCCAAACTGCCATCGAGTCGTAGCTGGCCAGCAGGTCACCCATGTGCGTCATTGCGTGGGACGCTGCGAGATAGCTGCGTCGACGGCGTCTGTGAAGGGGGTGGCGTGGAACTCGGTCTTGAGCGCAGCCGCGAGCTTCGCGAAGTTCCCATCTCTTATTGTCGTCGCCGCCGTCGTAGCTCAGCTTGACGTTCAGCTCTTTAGAGTAAGCCATGTGTTCTCGGACTTGTGCGTCTGGAGTGGCTCGAAGTCTACGTGGCGGTCTGCATGCCTGTTCAACTATCGCGATCTTGTTCGCAACCGAAAGAAGGATCAGCATGAGGCCAATGCATGAAACATATTGTTTCGCTCTTTGCCCGTCTGCAGTAGCTTGGGCCCATGTTGTAGAATGTGTCAACAATCGCCAAGCCGTAGTTCTCCGCCATGTGTCGCAGCCGTGAGCTCGCCATGTGTTCCTTTGCTCGTGAATCGGGTTTCATACTGGTAGATTCCACTATCTGTAGTCGAGCCCGCGCCTGCCAATTCGTGCCCGTTCCTGTGATGGGGGTGGTGCTTGTAAGTAGCGTAGCGGGGAGGCTGGAGGCGAAGCCCTCGAGGCCCATCGTGGTGTTTTCAATAGTGTGTCTCCAGTCCGTCTCGACTCTTTCGGCAAAACTCAGGTACCATGACCGTAACTTCGTATTTCTTGCTCTCGATGTGTGTGGCGCCCGCTCTGTCCCGTAATGACACTACGGGGGTCCATATCCATGTGGTCTGCTTCGTGTGCATCGTGGCTTTGCTTGTAGAAACTGACTCCGCATGCTCGGCTGGAAGGACTGCGTGCGTTCTGCCATCCAGGTGTGAATTCTGACATGCGGTATGTCTACACCTTCGCGGGGCTTCTTCGTCTTCTTCTGCGTGCCCACGAGCGAGGATGCCGACCCGCCTGTGCTCGTAGGCAACTTCGAGCGCATGGCCCCTATCTGAGAGGCCCAGCGGGTCCCAGTAGAGCGCGCGCATGGTCAGCAGCAGGGTGAAGAAACGCATCAACGTGCTCCTGAGGGCGCCGCTGGCTGCAGGGTGGGGGGGGCCCGCGCTTCCAGGACGGGTCGGCCATGGCACGGCCGCGCGAGACGCGGCCACCCCCCCTTCCTGGTTGCGCCCACGTGGTTCGTAGGAGGACGGGCAGGAGGAGGAGGAGGACGACGACGAGGAGGAAGAAGAGGAGGAGAAGGGGAGGAGGAGTTCAGTCGCACCCCTTAGTGACCGACCGACCGACCGACCGAGGATGGGGGGGGAGGAGGAGAGGAGGAGGACGAGGAGGAGGAGGAGGAGGAGACGAGACGAGACGAGACCAATGACGATGTCAAAGCAACAAAAGCGGGGGCGGGGCGCGGCGGGCGGTCCCGGGCGCCGAACTCGAGGAGCGGCCGCGCGGCGCGCATCCGCGCACGCGCGCGCGCCGCTCGGTCCGACCGAACCGCGCACGCACACACGCACACGCACACTCTTAGGGGGCCCGCAAAGCACCAATTGATAGATTATGAGAGACCTCTAGCCGCCCGCTCAGCCTTGCCGAGCACCTTAGGCCAGAGGCCTCGAGAAATTCTGTCTAGATATTCCCTCTTTGACTTAGTGAGATGGATCGGCGGAACTCCACGGACAGGACACAAATCCGCCAGGCCACGAAGCTGTACGTGGCCATAACTTCCACACGCTTTACAACACCAAAGATCCATACCAGTATGATATAACATAATATGGGAACCGTTGACCACGCCCCCAGCGAGCTGTAAATCACGACCCAGAGGCAATTTATAGAGGACGCTCGACACAGGGAAGAGATCGAAACAGTCAGTGGACAACCAGTGCGCTCGACCAGCTTCTGTGGTGGAGCTCTGGCATCGGGAACATCGCATTCCACACTCACGGACCGAATGGCGGGACTGAACAAGAGCCACAGTCACAGGAAGCGGGGGGGCGGGGGCAACGGCAGGAGCAGCAGAGCGCCTGACCGTCTTTCCACCAACCATACACGACTCCAACGTGGCCCTTACGAGCCGCTCCCGAATGAGACGAACCTCGCCCTCGATCCGATGCACTCGAGCTCTTTGCTCCGCTGGGGCGCTGAAGAGACGGGCTGCCGTCCCAGCAAGAGCATCAACAAAGACACTACCCGCGACTAGGTGGCCAGGGAGGTCTCTGTCCACCACTTCAGCGGCCTCGACATGCGAAGGCACTTTGAGAACACACAGGTCGCAAACGTGTCGATCCGACATTCGAATGGCAACGTTCAGCCTCCGCCAGAGATCCGCATTTGGGCCCCTGCGGGGCCTCGAAACACCTACACCAGAAGCCTCGAGGGACCTCGTCGTTATCTGTTATGCACGCTATGGGACCCCTAGAGTGTCCCACGGCAACCACAAAACAGAGAAGCTCCCCCCTTGGGACCGTCTGGCGACGCCCAATGAGGGGTCCATACACAAAACGCTGAAACAGACGGGCGGCGGTGGGAGCCGTGGCGACGGCCACTCCTACACGCCTAAGGCTGGGATAGTGGGTGTCTGCACCTCCAGACGCACCCCCCCAAATCACAAGAGGTAGGCCTGGAGCGCCTACCCCAAATAACACATCACCAAATTCTTCGTGATCATGGCTACGAATACAAAACTCTTCAACAAGTGGCGAGTCGACCTCAAGCATCTGAGACGGTATGAGGCCTCGCAACCAATAACACTCAAAACCCTCAAACCCATTCAAGGCACGAGGGGTGAGCGCGTCGGAAGCGCTGAAAGCTGGACTGCCCTTGTTGCAGTCACACATCCAAAACCTGTGAACGGGGTCCCAGGACTCCCACCGCGCCTGCTGCACTCGCTCGGGATGTCATATCCGAATGCACTCTTCCTAGCGGCGGGCCAAGCGCCTCCGACCGCTACGCGCAACATAAGTTCAGAAAGCTTGCGACCACAACCTGGCAGCTGCTCGAGCCGAAACAAAAACTTACGTAACGAACAATTATCAACTCCTTGCCCCATGCCACTGCCGCAGAAACCCTCGGCTGCAGCTCGCCACTGCTGCAGCTCGAGGGTGTCCACGACATGCTCGATGAGCTCACCTGCCTGGTCAAGAGCTTCGAACGACTCTGATCCGAAGCCCCAGCCATGCTGCGCGCCGTCGACGCCGATGGGGGGGGCACCACCCCGTGGCCGATCTGATGTTCCATTTGCCCCCCACCAGGTAGTGGGCGAGGGCGGAGATGGGCCCCCTGACGTGTCGAGCACGATGCTGCACTTCAAGGCCGAGAAACTGCTGGACCAAGTCTGGCCACACCTTGCCCACTGGTTGGCGCACCTGCGGCGCGCCCAGCCATGACTTGAACCACTGCTCGACGCATTGACGTGGGAGCGCGTGCCCAGGGTCTGCCCCATGCGCCCTCAGGTCCAGCAGCGTCGTGAGGCATCGCCCCTGTCGATGGCCCGAGACTCCGCCCAGCCTGCGCCTGAGCTGCAGCAGCGACGACTGGGGCAGGCCTAACACCTGATGACCGTAGCGAGCACCAGCCTGTGGACCCGCCAGCCCCACCTTCTTGAATATCCGAAACCTCCGTGACTACGAAGCAAAGCGTCTGAGCGTGAGGTGCTGGTGCTTGGTGGTCTCCATGCGCTTCTGCCTCGCGGCCCGCCCATGGCGCCTGCCACAGGACAAGTCGACGCCCAGGTACGCCATCTGCTTGGCACGCTGCATCGCGATGCCTCGCTTCTTCAAAGCTGTGACGATTGCACGAGCATCGGCCATCGAGGAGCACGAGATCGAACTCTTGATAGCCAGCTCCAGCTCCTCGTCGGCCAAGAAGTCGAATGTGGACGTCACCCCTTCGATCAGGTCGTGCCGAACGCTGTAGGACGATCCCACCGCCGACTGAGACAGATCGTCGACCCACAAGCGTTCGGCTAGCCTGGGGTGCATCAGTGTGAGTCGCTCCATGACCAGGCCCGTGACGCATCTCGCGAAACGAGTCCCGCTGCGCAGCCCCAGGATGATGCTCCTGGTGGGTTGGAAGGGCGAAGAAACTGCATCTCCCTGATCCAACATCCGAGGGCTCGCACATATCTGCAATTCCAACCCCGGCATAGCTACTGGGAGTCCGTACCTAACGGCACCCTTGACAAGGGTATCCCATGTCCATGAGCGCGTGCCCTTTCGCCCTCTTCATGCGGGCGAAGAGCTCCTCGTTCAACGCCTTCCTGTACGCCTCGCGCAGGGCGCTGTTGCCCTTCACCGCAGCGTTCCAGTCAGGTTGGGAATCCGACGCCCACTGCTGAACAACTGGTTCACGCGCCATACTCCATACACGACATATCATACAAATCAATCCTAAAACTCGAAACTGACCTTCAGCCTTCTTGGGCAGCAGTCCCCCGACCACTCCCATGAGCTGCCGGGGCCATGTCTGACATTCTTCGAACATATTGAAAAGCGCCGTTAAATCCTTCAAAGCGTCGTCAGGTAGACGTTCCAGATCCACTGGCGACAGGCGGTCCATGCCCATGCCAGCTTTAGCTTTCATCGACCTGACTGGGCGACGCACTTCATCCAGAGTCAAAGGCCCCAACGGTTCCTCACGTGCTCGACCTCGGATGATGGCCACAACTTCATCGACCTTCTCGCAATCCATGTGTGCCGACGTCCAGAGCTTGTGCCATTGTCCAGCACGGTGCTCCACGACATCTCGAGGGTGCTGAATGGCGCGACCCTCCACCGTGACCGGGGTCGAGCTGACTGGCTGTTCCTTGGGGGCCTTGAACAACCCTCCAGTGCACTCATTCGCTGTAACCCGCTGCTTGAAACCTGTTAACGATGCCGACAACGCCCGTGCCCTGGCCCTGCTCGCTCCACGCGCCGCCTCCTTGGAGAACAGCTCGAGCTGGGCCGTGGGGGTGCCCCTCAAGTGTCGGAGCACATCGACCCACAAGTCCCATGACGTGGCATCCGTGTGTACTCTGACCATCTTCTGAACACCGTCGTGGAAGTGACCTGACAACTTAACAGCAGCCTCGCACAGCGCGTCGATCTGCGCTTGGCCGTTGTTCCTCTGCCCGTGCTTGGAAATCTTGCTGACGACGACGGCCGCCCTCTCCCACCAATTGGCGATCGTGTCCTGGAAGGGCATGTCGCGGAAGTGAGTGGACTGCCTGACCTGGCGGACCGTCATCGTCGGACCCCGTGCTCGAGAGAGGCTGTGGTGCGAATCTCCTGCTCCATGCGTCGCCTCCACAGCTGCGGTCCAAGCCACGAAGGCTCCGCTGACTGGGGGCACGGACCGACCGCCAACATGAAATGCCAACGACTGCTGGATGGGTTTCCACACGTCGTCAAGGGAGCGCACATGGAAGCCAGAATTAGCTCATGCCAAAACCCGCAGGGCATGAGGCAAGGCAAGCGCATCAGCATCGGGCACAGAGGGCGGAACAGTGGGAGGAGTTCCACCGTGCGAAGGGGAATCTGGGGTCGCCCCACTTGGAATAGGTCGGCACTCGCTGGGAGGGGTCTCGACATTTTCATTCGTAGAGGCTCTCGCCGTGGGTGCCCCCTTCGAAATCATCGGAGCACCACCTAACCGCGAAACGCCAGGACTAGGGGGGGGGGGGGGGGGGGGGGCGACCGACCCGACCGACGGCGAGGGAGGGAGCGGGGGAGGGCGGAGGTGCTCGCCGAAGTTGGGCTCTTCGGCCCACGGATCAACTTCGCCCTCGTCTAAACCGCCGAATTGGAATTGGACCCAGCCCAACTCTCAGGACCCTCAGGGTCTTCAGCCCCTGGAAGCGAACCGCCCGAGAAACCCAGAGGGCCCTCGCCCGCGGCAGTGGCGCTGTCAGGCTGGGTTGACAAATCGCCGAAAAGGGCATTGCTTCGCTCGAGCTGCTTTTCTCTTTCTTTCTTTCTTTATTTATTTCTTTCTTTATCTCTCTCTCTCTCTCTCTCTCTCTCTCTCTCTCTCTCTCTCTCTCTCTCTCTCTCTCTCTCTCTCTCTCTCTCTCTCTCTCTCTCTCTCTCTCTCTCTCTCTCTCTCTCTCTCTCTCTCTCTCTCTCTCTCTCTCTCTTCTCTCTCTCTCTCTCTCTCTCTCTCTCTCTCTCTCTCTCTCTCTCTCTCTCTCTCTCTCTCTCTCTCTCTCTCTCTCTCTCTCTCTCTCTCTCTCTCTCTCTCTCTCTCTCTCTCTCTCTCTCTCTCTCTCTCTCTCTCTCTCTCTCTCTCTCTCTCTCTCTCTCTCTCTCTCCCTCTCTCCTCTCTCTCTCTCTTCTCTCTCCTCTCTCTCTCTCTCTCTCCTCTCTCTCTCTCTCCTCTCTCTCTCTCTCTCCTCTCTCTCTTCTCTCTCTCTCTCTCTGTCTCTCTCTCTCTCTCTCTCTCTCTCTCTCTATCTCTCTATCTCTCCTATCTCTCTCTCTCTCTCTCTGGGGGGGGCTTCGACCCCTCCGTGGCCTGCGTCTGAGGCCGCGAGACTCGGGCAAAACGCTCGGGTAAAACCAGGGACCCGGTGATGAGCTGCTCACTGTGTCCTCGCAACTGAAGCAACAGGGCGCAGTGAGGGCTCCACGGCACGTCTTCAATCGCACTCAGGCCCGCGACGTAGGGAATCGCCGCAGCCGAGGCCACCCCAAAATCGATGTGCGTGGAGCCGCTAGCATTAGCACATGCGCATTGTGTGGGGGCCTGCAATGCTGACGCCCCGAGCCGAGACACAAGCCCCGAGCGCTGGAGCTCGATCGGATTCATGCTACAATCCCCCAGCATGTTCCAGGGAAGCTGGATCGCCAGTAGCGACGCGCCTAGTCTAGCGAATCGCCCAAGATTCGGACCAGAGAACTTTAAACCACATCTACTGTAGAAAATGACTATGGCAATACTAACCCCCTGGAGATGAACCGCCATAGGCGCAAATCCGTCGATCACTGACTGTCCTACCTCACTGAGTGCCCCTAGCTTGCCGCGTGCCAGTGGATGGGCCTGTCCGTGGCCCTCGGCGAGAAACATTTCACCTCCCTCGTTCGCCTTAGCCTGCCCCGAATCCGTCGAACACTGTCTACCAGTCGGTCGGGCCCCGTTGGCATAGCACCTCAGGTTGGAAGCTCTCGCCTTCCTGGCCCACTCGGCAACCTGCGAAGAAGTGGCGTGAGTCTCGCACAGCGCGAAAAACTGGATGGACCGCGATTTGGCCAGCTCCGCGAGGTAGCTCCAAGACTTGTTGCCCATCATCGTGATATTACTAAAGGCTATCTGCACTATGTCATTCTGCGAACCGATGGAGTTGGCCAGGCCTTCTGGCTTCGGCGACACCGTTGTAGCCGACGACAAAGCCGAAGAGGAAGAAAGGGGGGCTCGGGCCGCTCGACGACGCCTCAGGGGCCGAACCTGCCACCGCTGCGCCCTTGGGCGCGGGCCCACCCTCGGACGGCGAAGGAGCGGCGGCGGCCTGGCGGGCGCCGCCCACGAGCTCAGCGCTCGATAGGCCCGCCGAGGCCGCCTGCGCTCACTTCGAGCCGCCCTTAGTGGGCGAAGCCGCCCCAGCCGCGCCAGCCGCAGCACCGCGCCCTGCCGCCTTGGCCGCTTGGGACGCGGAGGCTGCCGCTGCCTTGGCCGCCGCCTCCTTCGCCTCACGAACCCTCTGGATCTCCTGCTCGATCCTCGCGTCTGCTTCTGCACTGCCGTCAGCGCCATTGGCCCCAGCAACGGGAGGCGTCGGCTCCGCGGCCGCGCCCTCGGGCTTGGCTGCTGGCGCCTCCGCCTGCTTGCCGCCGCCCTCGTGAGCCTCGCCGTCGGCCCCCCTGCGCTTCCGGCCATGCGCTGACGCACAGACTTCTGCATCTCGTCCATCTTGATCTTCCATGCCTGAACTTGGTCTCCACGTTCTCCAATCGCGGACTTGGCCTTGATGAACTCCTGCTCCAGGCGCAACAACTCGGCCTTCTCGGCCTCCTCGCACTCGTACTCGCCGCTGCAAGTCCTCGAAGAAGCTATCGTCCCAAGCGACGTCGAAGGCCTTGCCGCAGCTCGCCTTGTCGCCACCGCCTGGCTGCGCGGGCTCCGCGACGCTCTCCGCCGTGAGCCCTGCCTCCGCCGCCAGCGCCCTGACAGCGATGCGCTTGGCGATCTCCGTCTGGGCCAGCTCTCGGACTGCCTCCTCCTCGCGCTCGAGCGCCCTGCTGAGCTGCTCGCGCGCCTTGCGGACCGCCTGGGCGGCGATCAGCCTCTCGCCATGCCGCCTCGGCACGTCGATGGGCCTCGCCTGGGGTGATGGCTGCAGTGGCCTTCGATCCCGCCGTCTGTACCTTCTGAAGCTCCGCCTGAAGCGCCGCCTTGAGATTGGGATCGCTGGTGGCCCCAAGCGCGCAGCAGGATGTCGGCCGAGGAGCTGCTGCTGGCGTTGCTGGATGCTCGCAAAGCTAGGTTATGGTCCTGGCCTTTGCCCAGCCCGCCACCGCCGTTGTCCTTCTTAGCCTTGCCCTTGTGCAGCATGAGCTGTACTCCGCACCGACAATACCTGTCTCGCTGCACCAACAACGAGTTCCATTCGCTCGTGCCACATACGCCACATTTGGTATACAAATCTGACGAATTCCTGTCACCGCCTTTGCCCATGCTGGGCGGCTCACTGCCGTGATGCTGCAGCTGACGTACCACGTGTGCCTCACGGCGCAGCACGGCACGGGCGGTGCCACGTAGTCGCCTGGCACGCCGATGCCACGCGGGCGAGCGCGATCGCGGCTGCGCACCCGTCGCGAGGCCGCCCCAAAATGGGGTTGGGGGCTGAGGTATTCGGGCGGCCTCCGAGAAAAGGGCTTCCACGCTGCTCACCTAGGAGGAGGAGGAGGAGGAGGAGGAGGAGGAGGAGGAGGAGGAGGAGGAGGCGAAGGAGGGAGGAGGAGGCGAGGAGGAGGAGGAGGAGGAGGGAGGAGGAGGAGACGACGGAGGGGCTGGAGCAGGGCGGCCTTCAGGGCAGGCTGGGAGTCCGGCAGCCACTTCTCCTGGGGATGGGGGGGTGTGGAAGGGGGCGGGCGCGGCTCGCAGCGAGCGGGACGCGTCGGCGCGGCAGCAGGTCGCGCGCCTGCTGGGGAGGGGGGGTCCTCCTCCTCCTCCTCCTCCTCCTCCTCCTCCTCCTCCTCCTCCTCCTCCTCTTCCTCCTCCTCCTCCTCCTCCTCCTCCTCCAGCAGTAGGTTGACAAACAGATTGTGCCCTTGCGAACTTGAAGGGGATGCCGCCGATCCCCCCAATTAGAAAAGCAATGTTGATCTCAATGTGAACTGCGACCTCAGGGCATGAGCATATAATTACGAACATGTGTGTCCACTCATGACCCCTCATCGCCACGCAACCAATCATGACAATGAAGTATCCATGGGGAACGTCTTGCACCGCAAGGTGTAATTTGAATGTCCATGTGCGGTCCTGTCCGCGACGGGAAGCAACGGAAATGCTCGATTCGAACCGGAATCGTGGGCTGTGGTGTCGAGGAAGCGAATGCTCGATTCGAGCCGGGTCCACGGAACGAAACAAGGCGAGCCAGGTCCACGGAAAGAAACAAGGGAGGCGCTCGAGTCGAGCCGGAATCCCTTGGTGCGCCCCGCGCTGGCACATGGGACTCTCGGGCCAGGTCATCGGCCTGGCCCCGCCGCTCCCTGCCCAGGGGGGGGAGGTCCCCCCGCACCCTGCGAGTTGTTCCCGCGGGTTGACATGAATAGCGGCCATCGGAGAGTCTCTCTCCATCCCCTCCCCCGCTCGTCCCACCTTCCCCCTCCCCTGGTCCGCCCCTTCCCCCTCCCCTCCTTCCCGCCCTCGTCCCCCTTCCCCTTCCCACCCTCTCCCATCCAACCCCGCGTCCTCGCCCTCCACACCCCCCACCCGCTCCAGGCGCAGCGCGTGGCCCCTCTCCGCGTCCCAGGAGATGTCCGCTGGTCTCCCAGCCCAGGGGAGGGGGGGCGGGGGGGGCGCAGGCGGCGGGCGGGGCCTTGCACCGTCGGGAGGGGCGGCGAGTCCAGAAGAAGGTCTCGTCTGCTCGACCCGATCGTCCTCTCGTTCCTCCTCCTCTTCCTCCTCCCTCCCTGTTTCCCTCCCTCCTCCTCCTCCTCCTCCTCCTCCTCCTCCTCCTCCTCCTCCTCCTCCTCCTCGAACTTGCTCCTCCGTCGCCTCCTCCCTCCCTCCCTCCCTCCTAGCCGCCGCCCCGGTTCGAGAGGTTTGGGTGCCGTACCAGGTACGGCGACCTCTCCCGGGGCGGCAGCCACGCGCGCTGGCCCGCGCCCCAGTCCCGCGCGATCCGCGCCTGGGCGGCCTGCGGCTGGCCGCGCCCGCTCGCGCAGCCCTCCGCCTGGCCCGCCTGCTGGGCCCGCTGGCGGCGCTGGACCTCCCAGGCGCGGGCGCGCCGAGCCCGCGTGGCATCGGCGCGCGCGCCTGAGACGTGCACAGTCGCGCACGCTGCTGCGGGTCGCGGCCGCCGCTCGCCTCCTTGCCGCCCACCACAGTGCCATGGGCAAGGGAGGCAGCGGCAAGGGCCGCACGGGCGCGACGGGCGGCACCGCCCCCCCGCCGTGGCAGGGCGCGCCGCCGCCCCCACCGCCAGGCTGGTGGTGCGACGACTGTGGCAGCCTCAACGGCCCACATGAAAGGCTCTGCAGGTGCTGCTACCCAGGCCCGTCGGGCCCACTCGGAGGAGGCGGGCATGGAGGCCCACCGCAGCAGCGGCAGCAGCAGCAGCAGCAGCAAGAGCAGCATCCTCGCCGACGGAGCTCGACATCCCCAGGGACGCCAGCCCGCCGACGCTCCGTCTCCCGCCGCCGCAGACGTGAGCGCGAGAGGCGAGAGGAACGTCCGCGGTCGGGCTCACGTGTACGCTTCGCGGATGAGCCCGAGCCCGACCCCGACGGCAACGGCATCTCGGATGCCGACGAGGAGGTGCGCAGCCCAGCGCTCGGGATCCTCCCCGCGCTGCCGCAGGATGCGAGGCTGCACCCAGCGTGGGTTGACCCTCCCAGCGACGAGCGCGCCTTGGCGGCGCACAGGCGGACACTACGGCAGATTGCAGCTGCGACAGGGAAGCGCCTTCAAGCTTCCATCGACCTCGGGGCCTCCGAGGAGATCCTTACAAACCAGAAGCTGGAGTACAGCGTCCAGCTATGCATGATTATCACGGCCCGTGCGCCAGGTGAGCGTTGTGACCGCCAACGAGCCTACGTCGCCAAGGCCCTTGGCAAGCTCGAGCGTGCCCGTGAGGCGGTCGACAAGGCGCAGGCACGACTACAGGAGGCCGATGCGAAGTGCACGCAGCGCGAGAAGGAGCATGACAGGGCCAAGATGCTGCTGGACCAGCTCGAGGCGATGCAGACAAGCCCTGCGGCTGGAGGTGCAGCCGACGACGTGGACATGGGCGCGGACGTGGAGGGCACGCGGACGCCAGAGGCTGGAGGCGCGACGCCTCAGACGCCTCAAGGCATGCCTGTGCAGCTGGCGGCCATCGCGGAGCTCCAGAGCGGCCAGGCGACGCTCACGACCCAGCTCAGCAGCTTGACGGCAATGCTGACGACGCTGCAGACGGCGATGGCGGCAGCCAGGACCCCGGCAGCTGCCGCCGAGGTCCCAGTCCCACCTGAAGGCGGCAGCCCGCAGGTCAGGCCCTTCGCTGGCCAGCCCCAGCGCCTGGGCCGCATGCCGACGGCCGAGGAGCTCGCTGCCGCCGCACCCGCCGCCGAGGCCGCGGTAGCGAGCCCAGTCGACGGA
Organism: Prorocentrum cordatum; assembly: GCA_963575745.1. Lineage (NCBI taxonomy): Eukaryota > Dinophyceae > Prorocentrales > Prorocentraceae > Prorocentrum > Prorocentrum cordatum. Next base: position 49,320 of record CAUYUJ010014505.1, read on the forward strand.
GCAGCTGACCCCGCAGCTGCCGCCGGCCCCGCGCCGCCCGCGCCCGCGGCAGCTGACGGTGCACCAGCGGCGCCTGCAGGGGCCGACGGCGAGGACCTCGCAGCGGTGCGTGCTCGTGCGGCCACAACACGCCGCGCCAAGCGCGAGCAGGAGCGTGCAAGGCGCCCGCCGGGCCAGCCGCTGCTCGTGGACGCCATAGCCAGGCAGCAGCAGCTGGGCGGGCATCGAGGCCGTGGCAGCATCCCGGCCCCAGCTGGACGTGCGGACATCGCGGCGGAGTTCGGCGACCATGAGACGAAAGCGGCGGCGAGGCGGACACGGCACAGCCGCGATCGCAGCCCCCGCAGGCCCGACGGCTTCGAGATGGTCGGCGGTGCTGGTGCAGAATCGACGGGAGAGTCGACACTGGGGTGATGCAGCAGGGCAGGCGAGCTGCCGGGGGTGAGATGCCTGAGCCATATCATAGCTCGCCTGTGGCTGCCAGCGCAGCCGACGTCGCGTCAGAACCCCTCGATCGGATGGAGTCCGATTCGCCTCCCCCCCCCCCGCTCCAGGCCGCCTTCGCCCCCCCCTCCTTTGCCTACTCCAGTCCAGCTCACGGATGCACAGCGCGAAATGATCCAACGCAAACGTGCTGAGGCCAGAGATAGACGTAAGGCGCGCCTTGCCGCACGCATAGCTCCATGGACGTTGCAGCCAAATTTCGGCAGCGGCATCTTGGGCTAAGTAGAAGGATGGGTGGGGGTTAGACGGAGGGACTGGTGGGTTCACGAGAGAGGGAGCCTCCCCCCTTTTGCTCCCTCGCCGCCGGCCGCCCTTTCTCTTGCCGCACTGCGTTTCTGCAAACATGAAGTCATATATGTGGTGTCGACCCCTACCACCAGATTTGCCAAGTACGTCAGAGGCGGCTGATTTCAGGCATGCCTCCATGGCTAGTGCTAGGGATGTTGCAGGTACAGCGGAGTCAGGTCCAAACCCCTGGAATTTTTCACGGAACTCACTACTCTCGTGGCAACCATCCTGGGAGTTTCGATGGGGCGCTGAAGCTTCTACGCTGTTTACCACGGTCGTGTCTTGCCGCACGCACATTTCTATGGACGACGCAGCCGAATCTCGGCAGCGGCATCTTTCGCCAGAAGAAGGTTGGAGGGAGTTTCAGGTTCAGGATGGGAGGAGTTTGTGGAGGGATTACGAGCGAGGAAGCGACCTGCCCCTTTTTATCGCTCTCTCGCTCTCTCGCCGCCAGCCGCCCCGCCCCTCGCCGCCCCGCACATCATTGTACCCTCCCTGCCTGCCTCTCGTGCTGCTGCCCGCCTTTTTTTCTCTTTGAAGGGACGGATGCTTGGCGGGTCAGTCGGGTTGTTGGGCAGGATCGGACAGTCAGCGTGCGCACTCTCTTGCACACAAGACAGCGCCATTTTGGCAGCTTATCGCTATGTGATTTCTTGGACAGGGAACAAGCGACACAAAGCCTGCAGGACCGCCGTCTCCCTTTGCGCAGCCTGCCGCCTTGCCCGTCCCAGTCCCCAGTCCTAGCGCAGACCACATTTTCAGACGCTGCTAAGCGAGCCTGTTCGCCTTTCGCCCTGCCGCACGGGTCGAGCCCCACGGCTGTCAGCTAACGCTACTCTCCTGCGTGTCTTAGACCGTGGTGCGTCTCGTGCATATGGGTCGGATTGGTGGGCGGGTTTATTTGTCAGAGGAGGGGAGGATCGGGATGGAGGCGTTTCTCGGCGCGGCCCGTGCACTCTCGCGAGCACTGCTCGATTACAAAGCCGATGTGTTCTCGCAGAGGAGGACCGGCGAGCGAGAAAGAAGAGGGATTAGGGCCCAGGTCTGCGTCCCAGCCTTACCCACTCCTCGTCTTCCTCAGCAGCATTATTCCTCCTCCTCCCGCCCCTACTCCACAGTGCCCAGGCCGTTGCAGTAAGCCCCTTTAGCGTTTGCCGGCCAAGCTGCGTATTGTTGAGGGTGGGGGTTCAGGATGGATCGGGTGCGAAGATTCCTCCTGCGAGTGCCGTGCGATGGATCTTCCTCCTCGGCCGGCGGCCGCTATGACGGCCACCTGTCTCAGCATAGAATTTCCGCATGGTGTTCTCACTGCGGTACCGCCATGCCTCATAGATGCCAAGCTGAGCCGTTGCCATTCGCCGGCAACCTCGAGTAGGGAATGTGGTCTGCGTCCCAGCCTTCCTCCCTCCCGCTTTACGTACTTACTTCCCCCTCCCTCCCTCCGCCCCTCCGCCCGAATGCCCTGGACGGGCACAGCAAGCCACTGTCGCAGCTTTTCTCGTTTGCCGTCCAGTTGCCCAGTTGAACGGTGGGGGATTTTGCGTGGAGGTGGGAGGATTAAGGTTAGTTGGGTTTGGTGTACTGGTACTGTATACTGCAATCCTTAGGTGCCCGTGCGATCTCACTATTTCAGTTTGCATCGCTAGCCGCAGCGCCACCGTAACTCGACAGGCTAGTTGCCTCAACGAGCAGGCAATCCAAAATCCCTCCCTCCTTCCCTCCTTCTTTTCCATTGCCCTGACTTTGCCTATCGAAGGCGCCGCGTCTGAAGACGTCGGACGGCGAACAAATACCTTAGTTCGAAGTGCACGTACCCCTTCACTTTGATCCCTCTCCCGCAAGGGGGGGGGGTGAGGGTGGTCCTGCGGGGGGTCCGGGGGGGAGGTCCCGCGGGGAGTCCTGGGTCCGAATACCATCCCTCCTCGGGGCCCACAAAATCCCAAGACCGGCCAAGAGTTCCCTTAGAGGCCTCCAAGACGGTCCAAGTCACCTCCAAGACGAGCCAAGAGGCCTCCAAACGCACTCCGAAGAGGGCCCCAAGAGGTAAGCATCGTAGATGTTCCTTGTGTCTTTGACAGATTTTGGTGTGCTCACTGTCTCGGCTTCCCGACGCTCCAAGATGGCCCAATAGGCCTCAAAGATCGCCCAAGAAGTCTCCAAGAGGGCCCCGAAAAGACCCAAGAGGGCCGCCATAAAGCCCAAGAGGCCTCCAAGACGGCCCAAGAGGCCCCCAAGACGGCTCCCAGAGCGTGCACAGGCAGGGGTCTCGACGGGAGCTTTGGAACCTTCGGCCCGAGAGACATCCAGGAGGCACCCATGCAGCCCCCCAGGAAGATCCCAAAGGCCCTCAGGAGGCTCCCGAGAGACCCCCAAGAGGCACCAGAAGTCCGAAGAGCCCCCCCCCTCCTCGTCCACCTGTCCCATTTCGTCCTCCTCGCATACAAGGTCGGTGGCACCGGCCGTAAGGCCTTCACAGTACCCCAGAACGACGTGCGCATGCGAATAACAAGCTCGATCTCGAACCACCCTGGCAGGCTAAGTGGGGAGAAGCGGTGCGAAGAAAGTGCGAGAAAGTAGGTCAGCCCACAAGGGCATCGAGTAATTGACCTGCAGGCGACGGCAAGGACGTCCCTCGTGGCCCCTCTACCACACAAACAGCACCACACCTCCTAGAACCCCCCTTATCGTGACGGTGCTGGCGCCTGCGGTGGCGCACTACAGTGCAGGGCCCATGTTACGATACCCTATGCTTTCAACGAGCTGCTGCAAAAGCATGACCTTCTGGAAGAGGCTGCCCCTAATTACTGAGGTTCGGTTGTTTTCTTACTCCTCTGGCTCCAGCTCCGGACGCACCCCCACACCCACCACGCTCTGTGTAGCATGTGTGCGAAAATCCAATGTAGTGCTTCAATATGCCCTCTGAGGTATGCAAGTCACCGTGAACGAAAACGAATCCAGCGCAATATAATCGATGTGGCGGTGACTGAATGCCCACATGGGAATCACCTCCAACATGAATGCGAAACGGCGACAGTCGAGAAGACTGGCAGTGCAGTCGGAGTCGGAATAGTCGTTCTCCTCCTACTCCTCATCACCTCTCACGGCCACCCCAACCTCCCTCAGTGTAGCATGTGTGCGATTAAGGCCATTGCAAGGCAGATCAATAGATGCCCTCTGCAGTTCTCGAACAGCCTTGGGCGAAAATGATCGCCCCCCAGAATTCCACCCAGAGATATTCGGCGAGCACGCGCGGGTCGAGGCCTGCGGGAGAACGACAAGGGGGCACTGGCTCGGGGGGTGGGGTGGAGACCAAATCGACCCGGAGTCGCCGATGCATCGGCGATGGCCCTCGACCGCACGTTCCAGGGCGGGGTGGGCTACCAGGCCCCCTATCAGCGAGGAGTGGGCGCTTGGGGGGTCCGACGCGTTCCCTCCTGAGCCTATCCCCCCCGTAACGTTGCCCCCGAAGGCCACGGCCCAGACGGTGGTGGCGCCCTGCACGCTGCCTGTGGGGGGATTGCCGTGCCCGCCTCCCTCCTCAAAAGAACACAGCCGGCAGATCGAGGACCGCACCCTCGCCGCGCTTGGCATCCTCCTCTCCTCCTGCTGCACCTGCCCCTCCTCATCTCCCCCCCCCTCGTCCAGAGGAGGCGGAGGAGGCGGAGGAGAAAACCGAAACCAACCCGAATGCGATCCCAGACCCTTCCCGGGGTCCCTCCTGGCCATATTTCTTCCAGCTACGCCCCGCCGTGGCGGCGAGAATCTCCAGAGGCACCCAGAAAGTTCCGAAACGAGAATTATTGCCAACTTGCTGACACCGGGGCGCCAGCGCTGCAAGGGACGCGGAGGGGGCAGCCCTGCAACTGCAAGGCCCCCCGCCTGGCGGGAAGATCATCCAGCCAGACGCCGCCCGCAGAGGGACAGTGGGAGGACACCCACTTGAAGACCTCGCAGACGGGGCGACGACGACGACGACGGCGGTGGCGGCGTCGTGCGTCGTCGTCGTCTCGGAGCTTCTTGGGCGCGTCCAGAGGGTCCCCGTCGCCACGGCCGGACCCGGCTCGGAACACTGGCCAGGACGGGCCCCGGGACGTGCCTCGGGACCGACAGGGGAAGGGATTCCTGGCGAGGCGGCGGCGACGACAGCGGGCTGGGCGGTGCGACCGCCACGCGCCACAGGAGAGCGAGCTAGGCATCCGGCGGCTCGTCACTGGCCGCTGGCTGACGCTGCCGCAGCTGCCACTGCTGCTGCAGCTGCTGCTGCAGCAGCCACCGCCGCCACCACGTCGTCGCTGCCTTCGCCGCCGCCGCCCCTTCAGCCCCTTCCGCTGGCCCTCGCCCTCTCGCGCATCCCTCTCCCGCGTCCTTCTCCCTGTCCCTCCCGACGTCCGCCTTTTCGTCCTCGTCCCTCCGTCTCCTCCGTCTCCTCACGCCTCCGCCTCCTCCGCCTCCTCCTCCTCCTCCTCCTCGTCCCCTCTTTCGGCCTCTACCTGACTCTGCTCCTCCAGCCGACCTTTCATCCCGGTCTCAGCGCCCGAGGCGAGATTCTGCAGGAGCCGAAGATGTGGAATAGAATCCTCTTCCCCCCCCCCTCCGACTCTTTCCAACCTCCTGCATCCCTCTCAGAATACAAAATCCTCCTGTCGCACACCCAGACGTGTCGTTAGGGCGGGCCGGGCGTTTCGCCTGTGACTCCTTACCATGGATGATCCTGCAACTTGAAATTTTGAACAACATCACAGATGAAGGGCGGCCGATTTCAAACTTTGGCCTTCGCCTTAGCACCGCGCATATTCGACTTAAAAGTGGGCAGCAGCTTCAAGAATTAAGGACATCTTGTTTTCAAAATGTGGCTCTCGCCACAGCGCCGCGCATATGCGTCTTAAAAGTTCGCACGGGCTCGATGGATGGAGGGCGAGTTGCTTTCAAAATGTGGCTCTCGCCTTAGCGACGCGCACATTCGTCTCCAAAGTTTGCAATAGTTTCAAAGGTAGAGGGCGGTCCATCTTCAAAGCGCGGCTCCCGCCTTAGCGTCGCGCACATTCGTCTTAAAAACTTACAGCAGTTTCAAGGAATCTTACGATTGAAGCCCCAGGAATTCTGTTCTGGCACGACTTAGGGTTGGGGACGCAGCAGTAACGTGGAACTTCGGTCTGGCATGGTTTAGGATTGTCAGGACGCAACAGTCACGTTGATCCGCGGCGTAAGAGTCCCTGAATTTTTGCTTCGGCGCGATTGAAGTTTCTCAGACGTTTGTCTTCTGATGGGCCACTTCCCGCATTGAAGATACATTGCAGTACTGTAGGGACCTGTGAACATGGAGCGTGCAGGGAAGGTTTCTTATCAAGTCGTTGATGCGTCTTGGGTTTACAGTGGTGCCTCTCCTACTCATAATACGCGCTGGGCGGCGCGCGCGCGCGGGAGCGCGCGCGGAGATGGAGGATGAGTTGGACCGGAGGAGGAGGAGGAGGAGGAGGAGGAGGAGGAGGAGGATGGAGGGCGGAGGAGGAGGAGGAGGAGGATGGAGGGCGGAGGCTGGGGAGGACAAGGAGGGAGGGAGGAGGGAGGGAGAGGTGGCCGACGACGACAACGACGACGACGCCGATAACGACGCCGACAGCAACGACGAGCCACGACGACGATGGCGACGACGACGATGGCGACGACGCCGACGCCGACACCGACGGACCCAGCTAGAGGCGCCCCGCGGGCTGCAGAGGCGCGCCAGGGTCCCCGCCTGAGCTGGCGGCAGCTGCGGGACGGAGAGGCCGAGCCACCAGTCGGGGAACGCCTCGCGGACGGCCGCGAAGCAGTCCTCGGACGGTTCGTCGGGCGCCGCCAGAGTCGCCGTCGCCGGCGTCCTCCACCCCTCCCTCTCTCCTTCTCTCCTCCATCCTCCATCCTTTCCTCCCCTCTTCCTCCCCTCTTCTCCTCCGCACCCTCCTCCTTCTCCTCCTCCTACTCCTCTTCTTCCTCCTCCTCCTCCTCCTCCTCCGTCATCCCTCTTACAGATAACTCCTCACTGTCATACCCCGCAGCCGGTCGGTAGGGCGGGCTGGGCGTTTCTCCTAAAACTTCCTCGTCATTTATGATCCTGCAAGAGTTTCACACATTGAGGGCGGGCCGCTTTCAACATGTAGCTTTCGCCTTAGCACCGCACACCTTCATTTCAGTTTGCATGAGTTGCACGGACTGAGGGCGGGCCCTTTTCAAGATGTAGCTCTCGCCTTAGCGCCGCGCACACTCGTCGTATGAAAATGAAAATGCTTCACGGATGGAGGGCGGGCCACTGTCAAAATGTAGCCATCGCCATAGCGCCGAGCACGGGCGGTTCTTTTCGAAATGTGGCTCTCGCCTTAGCGCCGCGCACACTCGTCGTATGAAAATGAAAATGCTTCACGGATGGAGGGCGGGCCACTGTCAAAATGTAGCCATCGCCATAGCGCCGAGCACGGGCGGTTCTTTTCGAAATGTGGCTCTCGCCTTAGCGCTGCGCACATTCGATTTAAACATGTGCAAGAGCTTTCCGTATGGAGGCCAGCGAGTTGTTTTCAAAATGTGGCCCTCGCCTTAGCGCCGCGCGCATTCGCTTTCAAAAAATCGCAAAGGTTCGCGGATGGAGGGAGGCTGGTTTTCGCTCTCGCATTACGCCGCGCACACTCGCTTTAAACATGTGCGCGAGCTTCACGGATTGAGGGCGGATCGCTTTTAAAATGTGGCTCTCGCCTCAGCGCCGCGCGCATGCGCTTTAAACAACTGCAAGAGCTGCGCAGATTGAGGGCGGGTCGCTTTCAAAATGTGGCCCTCGCCTTAGCGCCGCGAGCTTCGTGGATGGAGGGCGGGTGGTTTCAACATGTGGCTCCCGCCTTAGCGCCGCGACATTCGTTTGAAACATGTGCAAGAGTTTCGCGGATGGAGGGCTGGCGGTTTTCAAAATGTGGCTCTCGCCTTGGCGCCGCGAAGTTTACGGCCGTCTCGAGGATTCCCATGGGTAACCGTTCCAGAACTGGCGTGTGACTGGATGTCAGAGCGTCAGGGCGCAAACATTACATTGATGCACAATTTGACGTCCAGGGAACGGCGTTCTGGCACAATTCAGGACCGTCAAGACGCACCATCACATTTATTCGCTGCGTTGAAGTCCCAAGATCGGTATCCTGACGCGGCTCAGGTTTTTGGGCACTATCCTGAATGAAAATGAACCCTTGTCTTGGGATTACACTGGATCTTCTCCTCCTCCTCCTCCTTCTCCTCCTCCATCCTCTATCCTCTATCCTCCATCCTCCACCCTCTTTCCTCCATCCTCCCCGCCATCCTACATCCTCCATCCTCGTCCTCCACCCTCCTTCCTGCCCCTCCCCCTCGTCCTCCTCACTGTCACACTCCTGTCCTCTGTCCTCCTTCCTCCGTCCTCCCCCCCCCCTCCCCCCTTCTCTGGCTGGGAAGCGCCCCGTGGACGGCCGCGAGGCAACCCTCGAGGCCCTCGGGTCGAGGCGGGGGGGGGACACTGACCCAGCCGAGCTCTGCCAGGACAGAGGCGGCCGTCGCAGGCATCTGGGTAGTCTTCCTTCGGAGGCCTTCGAAGGGCCTGGGGATGCCCTCCGCAAGGCCGCCTTCAAAGGGCCTCCGCGAGAGGCCTCCTCGTGGGGGGGGGGCATCGCTTCTGCTCGGCAGCGCGCAGCAGCGAGCCTGCGCCGAACCTCCGGGGAAGCACGCGGGCGCGGCCGGGTTCACGCGCACGGGCTGTGCGGAGGCCACGCGCTGGGGCTCTCACGTGCAGAAGGTCGGCGCACCCAGCCACACAAAGGGCCGGGCGCCAGCCCAGCTCGCGCCCAGGCCAGCCAAGGCCATGCGGTTCCATCTTCGTGGTGCAGGCAGACCGTTCGAGTAAGGACCTCTCTGGTGTCGGAGCGGGCGCGTGAGCTTCCTCACCTGTCAAGTCCTTCCTTGGGTCTCTCCTTCGGCGCTCCTCGTGCATATACGTGCATTCGGGAGCATGCAGAAAGCTATGCGCAACATCCGGAAATGGGCCAAAACCTCCCGCCACGCTGTTGTCACGACGCGAGGGGGTCGATTGGACTGAGCAGCAGGAGGGCCCAAGAGATAAAACAGGTCCAGTCTGCAGGTCGGACCTCCATGTGCAAGGAAACGAACGCGTAGAGAATGAGGCAAAAACACCATCCACATGAGAGGTCGAACCTAAAATCAAGAGGTCTTCGATCCTCTGGGAAGTATGAAGAGGAGGACGATCAGGAGGAAAACCGGGATGATATGATCGAGGAGGAGGAGATGGGGGAGGAGGAGGAGGAGGAGGAGGAGGAGGAGGAGGAAGAGGAGGAGGAAGATCGGCACGTCCTGAGGCGGTCGGTGCCGACCACCCGACGCGCGCCCGCGGCCGCGGGCGCGTCCGCGGGAGGCCCCCCTTTCGAGGTGGGCCCCCCCGACCGTGATGAAGTCCCGCTTCACGAACCCGAAGTCGCCCTTCACGGTGTGCGGCTCCGCTCGGGGTCGCGGCGCAGGCCCACCCCTGTCGAGTCGGCAGAGCTCCACCGCTCTCCGCCCGACGTACTCTGGTCGTAGCAAGCGGAGTCGCGGCGCAGGCCCACTCCCGTCGGATCGGCAGAGCCACGTCGCTCTCCGCCCGACATACACTGCACTCCAGAATGGACAGCCCCTGGTATGCCCGTAGACGCGCCAGGACGACCATCCCATCACCGACAGCCCCTGGTATACCCGTAGGTGCGCCAGGACGACCGCTTCCACCATCAATCCTCTCCAGGTTGACCAAGACTCTCGCTGAAACGGTGGGCGCAAGTCCTTTGGCCAGCCTTGCCACGGCTAGCTTCCCTGTGGCCCTGGGACGTCCACATCCACGACCGAAGGTTGACGGCTTACAGGAGGCAGCTGCCCCCCAGGCCGCACAGGCCACAAGCGGAAGGTCCTTCGTGAGCTCCGCGTAACGAACAGGCACCAGCTTCACCAGCACGTGCGGCTTACATAACTTGAGGTTGAGGGCCAACGCTGCCGACGCGGTATCACCAGAACACTCCGAGTTCCTCTCAGGCCAGCTGCATCTTGCGCACCAACGTTCGCCTGGCGCTCCACGCAGGTCGCACCGAATAACTTCTGAAAACGCCTTGCATGCCGACTTCGGCGCTGGCTTGTTAGGCTTCGACTTCCGATGCGTCGTGTCCCCCCCGCCAGTGTTGGCACCAACTGCAGCAACCCGCATCGCAACTCCCTCGACGAGTTGATGAGCGCCCCGTAAGCGAAGGCGGTCAATTCCACGGATTTGGCAGGATGCCGCTGCGCTCTTCGCTGCTGCGTCCGCGAACTTATTGCCGAGCCAGTCCCTGTAGCTGATGCCGCACTCCGGCAGGTTCTTCTTGGGCACATGTGACGCAATCTTGACCACCGTGAGCCCGTCGGGACTAAGACCTCCAAGCTCCTCCACCAGGTGCCAAACTTGCTCCCACAGGTCGACCCAAGCAAACCCATAGGCAGCGGCCCTGGCTGGCCCGTGCTCCGTGAGCCCCCTGATCATGAACGAGCTGTCGGTGACGGCAGTCACTGTAGGTACCGCGCGCTTGAGCAAGTGCAGCAAGGCGGCCGGCTCACCTCCATCGATGTCCACGAAGGGTTCGTTCAGCACGCCTGAGATCCCAACGTCGAGCTCATCTGAGGTAGGTTTCACTGCCACTACGGCCCATCCAACTGCGGTGTACCTCTCAAACTCCCCCTCTTACGCTGAGCCATCCAGATACAGCGCCCCTGACGGCAGCCACCCTTCAGCTCCTTGACCAGGCCAACAGACATGATCAGCTCTTGGAGGTAGTGCAATACCCTGCGGAATAGGCCAGAGCCCACGCTAAAGAAGACAACGTACAGGTGCCTCGTCTGCTCGCGATACCACCTAAGCTATTGGATCAAGTAGACGAAGCTCTGGGGGGCCATCCTTCACATTCACAATGCCTATGTAGCACGGCCCCCAACTTGCCGCACCTGAGGCGCGAAAGATCTGATGTATATGCACATTCATACTTACGGCTCTGAGACCACTGTCCTCCTCGCACCAATGGCCCCTTTCCTTCGCCGCCGGCCCGATCGCCTTCAGAACGACCTTGTCGGTCTCAGCGAGGCTGCGATTTCCGAGCTGCATCGGGCGATCGGACGGGGCCTGCCTGAGCAAACCACGCGGCGGAAACCCAGACAGGTCCTGACGCCTAGCTGCGCCGGATATTTTGGCCGGACTACGTGGCGACGCAGCGCCCTGGCGCCCAGCCTGCGCCGTTAACTCGCCACCTTCTGCCACGCTCGCTAGACCGACGAATTTCAAAGCACCAGGAACTCCACTCGGACCATCGTCATCTGGGGCGGAGCCTTCACGCGCACCCCCTTCACAGCTGCAAGCTTCTTTGAAAAATTGCGGAAAAATCTGACCAATCTGCGCCTGCAGCTTGCCGAAGATCGCCCAGCGAGGTAGCTGGCAACTGCGCTGGCTCCTGGTACCCTGATCCCAGTCCCGCAATAGGGGGTGCCATGACACCTTCACCCTGAAAACGGCTGCCACGGGGACCAGGAGCTGCTGCCACGACTTCTCCCCGACGAGCTGCAGGGGGCACCACCGGCGTAAGAACTGGCACCGCAGCTGCGCAAGCAGTAGGCGCTCGGGCCTTCTTGACAGCCACCGTGGGCACGCCTTGCTTGCCGAAGAAGCCATTCAACTTGACGGTCCCCATGCCCGTAAGTCGTACAAGTGGTTCGAGAACACCTCCAGCGGCGAGATGTTGCAAACCCTCTTGCTTGCCAACTTGGTTCCATTGCCATACCTCAATCGCTCTCCAAAGCAATCGCTTGACAGCCCAAGGGGGAACCTCAAACACCTGCACCTGAATTCCTTCATTCGTTTGCCACAGACTCGGCTTGAGGGTGGTCCATCCGACACGTGCCAACGTCATACGCACTGCTGAAAAAAGGGCCCTTGACCTGGCTCCACAACTCCGCCTGGCAGTTGCCCAGGCACTACTCCACGATGTGCCGCGGCATCCACTGCTCCCAGACCGCCCTCAGCAGAGTCAGGACTGGGCACGCCGTAGCTCTGATGATCGGGTCCAAGGCCGCGGTCAGCATCAAGGTCAAGGATCGAGAGCGTCCTGCAGTTGTCGGCGCCACTGCGGCAAAAACCAAGCTCCGGACCTTGTTCAGCTCCTCTGAAGCGCAACCTGTCACGTTGAAAACATAACTGACGGAGGCCTCCAAGCCACTGCGAGCAACTTCGCAAACTGCTCGTCGTCTGCCTTGACCTCCTTTGAGCAAGAAATCACGCCGTATCCGAAGCCCCGCTGCTGCCAGTTTATAACGACGATCGGCTCGAGGCAGTAGACGTCCACGCGCGAAGTCCACCCCGAGGTTTCTCTCCGTGGCCACCGACTTCATTCCCATCGGCCTCCGCAGCTTCTTCTTGACTACGCCCCTGGCTCCTGGAACGTTGGCCAGGGCCCTGGACTTGGAGGCCACCACCTTCAGACCCACTGCTTCCAACAACGTCTGTAAACGAAAGGCTGCGTCTGCCGCTGCTCTGGTGACTCGTATCAAACCACCCACTCGGTGCAACGTCACATGATCCAGCACCGCAAAGCCAGGTGGTACTGCATCAACAGATCGAGCGGCTTGATCAACAGCAATTTGAGCATCGTAGTCGCAATGCCATCTCCTGGGAGCACTGACTGCTGCGAATGCACCACATCAGAAACCACACTGCCCAAAGTAAGAATGCGAGGCGAGCAGTATATAACTTGAGAGAAAAGTTTCAGTTGCCACAAAGGATGCCCAGTCTCCAACGATGCTTCCACTAACCAATGATGGCGTATCTGTTCGTGGGCCTTCAAAAGGTCCAAGAGAACTGCCAAAGCCATCCAGCTCGACGGATCTCCACAATCAGCTCCTTTCTGCGTCGCCCACTCGCTCATGGCCGTCTGGTGCCAGACTGCTCTTTCGCAAGACCTTCCACGAGCTGCCCACCAATGATAATTCTTGGCTTCCAGGTGCGAGCAACATCTCTTCGCAATCTGGCTTGAATCCTCGAGATCGCCATGGTCCGGGCAATGGGTCGGACACCGCCTAGACGTTTCTGTATAAAACAAATCTTAGCGACCAGCTTGGGCCATTCCGCTTCATGCTCAATCGCAGAAATACGACCGGCCAAAATATCCAAACCAGCATCGCTCAGCTCGAGGAACTGCCTCGGGCTGATGGCGTCGAAGGGCATGCCCGTCTGCACGGGAAAAGGCATGCGCGCTTTCTTCAACTCGTCGAGGTTGGGCTTCGGCGGTCGCCCACCAAGATCTCTCGGCCATCGGATCTTTTCCTGATGCAGACCAGAACGCCACCAACGGCTCCGCTCCATCTCGAGCGCGCTGACCTCGCCCGCCAGGTCAGTCGGCGCGCAGAGCTGGTCGCCCACGCCAGGCTCCGCGGGGCTGGGGTCGAAGCCAATGGGAACTTTAGTGAGAGCGTGGAGGCCTCCTCCTCCGCCAAACGACTGCTTCTCGACCCAGTCTTCGAACTTCTTGCCGCGCTCGGTCATGTCGAAATCCGCAATCTCTGCGGCCGCCCGCTTGGCGCCAGATCCCAGCGTTGCGAGAATATCCACGTCCACAGCGCACAAGCGCAAGCGGTTGAGCGCGCGCCACCACAGGCTCGCCACAGGAAAAGCCTCGGGGCGCGAGCAAGGCGGGGCCTCGCGGCCAGGGGGCTTGCCCTGGACGAACTTGGGCGCCTTGGCCAACAGCCTGCGCACACCGCGTAGTGCCTGGAGACGGGCGACAGGCTGCTCCAGCACGGACGCCACCAGCAGCTCGTCCGCCGCCCTGAACAGCCAGGTAGCCGCTGCAGACACACGAGGCCAGCGAGCCCTTGAAACTGGAAGGTCTCGTACCTGTCGAACTTGTGGCTCGTGTCCTCGACCTCGGTGTTTATCTTGATGTTCGCTGATCTGGTAGACGTCGATCCACTCATTCTCAGCTTGCTCCATGAAGGCCTGCCGCGCCTCCGAGAGCTGTCCTGGCTGGGCCACCATCTGATGAACTCGCTCCGCTGTCTTGGCCCAGTCTGGCTCGCGGCCCTGGCTGCTGCAACCGATCGGCCGATGCCGAGGGAACAACTTCGGGGACACGACCAGCTCGAGGTAGTTCCTTTTCTTCTCCGCCTTGAGTGAGAGCATCACAGGCCGATGTGGCCACGCCGCCGAGCCCTCCAACACCTCGATGTTGCACACCTCTAGGCCCTGCGACACAATGAAAAAGTCCATCGTCCTCATCGACTGAATACACGTCGGAGCAAGCGTGTCCACAATCTTGCCACGAAAGAAACGAAGAACGCCACTCGCCACCAGCTCCTCGCGCGTACACTTGAAATCACCACCAATCACATATGGCCTGCCGTTTTCTCGTAGCCTGCTCGCCACGTCCTTGAGTATCGTGTAGTTGCGTGGGTTGACGCCAGCTCCGCTCTCCAGATGCACATTCACCACTACTACCCCTCCAGGCAGCATCCGCGCCAGATGAAGCGCGAAAGCGCGACCCTCGCGAACAATTTGACGTGGTGAACCTAACATAGGCGCCAACCCATGAGACATGCGGGATAACGTGAGAAGTTCTCCTGTTGCAAGCCCACCTTCTTCAGAAAGAACCGCTGGCGCTCCTGCTGTTCGCCACCCCCTGCGACGAAGCGCCACTTCAGCGTCCGTCGTGCGTGCGGCCGAAAGCCGGGTCTCTTCCATCGTGACCAGGTCACTGTCAGGCGCCGGCCCGCCCATGCACTTGCCCAGGTTCCCGTTGGCATCCATGTTGACAAAGCATGCCCTGAACATCTCCCCCTCGTTGCCATTGCCCCAACTTTGGCTTCTTGCCCAGCTTGGCGGCGAAGAGCTCGAGCACCTCGCGCCCCTTGCCGTCGCCGTCGCTAAACTCGGCCAGGGCAGCTTCTAACGCGCCCGTGGAGAACTGGAACCGCATGATGTCCTCCCGCTCCACGCCGGCGCAGGGGTCGTAGCCGACGCTGCCCTTGCCCTTGCCGCTGTCCTTCCCGCCTTTGCCTCCTGCTGCCCAAGGAGCTGGGGCGGCCGGGGCCGCGGGATTGGCCGCCTTGGGCGGGGTGGCCTTGTCCGCTGCCAGAGACCGAAGAAGATCTTGGCGAGGCCCTGCGGCTTTCCCCAGATCGACGCCGTCCAGCTGGTCGACCACCACCTGCGCCAGGTCGCCGTGCCTGATTGCCAAGGCTGCTGCAACAGCGTCTTCTTGGGCTTCGGGTTCGGCTTCTATAGCATGTTCGTCGTCCTTTTGCTGGTTAGCGAGCTCCTCGCGCTCCTTGGCCTCCTTGGCTTTGGCGACGGCCTTCCTGACCTCGACCTCCAGCTCCTGGATGTACTTCTGCTGCTTGATCGCGGCGCAGACTGCATCAGCTGCTGCTTGATCCTTGCGCTCGCCCTCCTCCCTTGCCCTCGAGAGCTTCTTGCCCGCCTCGCCGGCCGCCATCTGCGCGCTCTTGATGGCCTTGTTGGGGGAGAGCAACCCAAGCTGCTGCTGCAACAGAAGCCTGGCCTGCCGCAGCGAGTGCTGGTCGGCAGGAGAAATGCACCAGGGAGCGAACGCTGCGAAGTCTGCGTCGTTGAGCTCCAGGTACTTGCTGCGCACCTCCTCAGCGGGCGCGACGCACTTCGGCTGGGCCGGCTTCCCTGCGCCCCCGCCGTTGCCGCCGCCCCCGCCTCCAGGAGATCCGCGCTTGCCGTGGCCTTTGCCACCGCCTCAGTCACCTGCGCCACGATTGACTTGAATCCAAGGCGCCCCCGCCCAGGCCCAGTCGACAGAGGGCCCATTCTGCCAGCGGCCTTGAAGGGGATGCACACCGCCAGCAGGGCCAGGCACAAGGTGAGGAGTTGGACGGTACGCGCAGCAATGAGACTGCCTGCGCTGCGCACGCCATCCCAGGTTCTTGTAGCCGCACGACGTGCACTTCCAGTTCTTCGTAGCCGCTGGGGCACCTGGTCGTTCGCCGCCGCTGCCGCCAGGAGCTATGGCACGCCGCGCCGCGCCGCCCGACTCCAGACTGAAACGTCTTGCACGTGCTCGGTAGAACAACCCCTGCAGGCCCGGGGGCTGAAAGCCTCCACAGCAAACATCTTAAACCAAAAAGGCTACGGAGGAGGAGGAGGAGGGAAACGACGAGGAGGAGGAGGAGGAGAAGGAAGGAAGAGCAGGAGGAAGAGGAGGAGGAGGAAGGAAGAGGAGGAGGAGGAGGAGAGAGGAGGAGGAGAGGAGGAGGAGGAGGAGGAGGAGGAGGAGGAGGAGGAGGAGGGAGGGGCAGGGTGTCTGAGGGGGCGAGAGAAGGATGACGGGAAGTGGCCGGAGGAGGAGGAGGGGGAGAAGGGGGAGGACGGAGGACGCAGCGGCCTTTGGAACAATTACCGGTCAGTTAAAATAAAGAAGAAGAGGAGGAGGAGGAGAAAGAGGATGGGGGGAGGATGAGGAGGAGGAGGAGGAGAAAAGAGGAGGGGGAGGGGGGGGGGGGGGGGGGGGGGGGGCGGAGGGGAGGGGAGGAGGAGGGGGAGGAGGAGGAGGGGAAGGAGGAGGGGAGGAGGAGGAAGACGAGTGGAGGAGAGGAGGGGAAGAGAGGAATAGTGGGAGGGGGAGTAGAAGGGGTTGAGGAGCAGGAGGAGGTGGAGGAGGAGGAGGTGGAGGAGGAAGAGGGGGGGGATGAGGAGGAGGCGGAGGAAAAAGGGGGGTGAGTAGCAGGAGGAGGTCTGAGCGCCTGCCGCCCGATCGCCGGCAAGACTAGGCCCAAACCTGGGCCTTCTTCGACGCTTACCGCTGATGGGGAACTCTACAGGAGAGCTGGGATTACCTGTGCCTTGCTCTCCTGGTTGGCCAACCTATATTACTGCAAATGCAACGCTGCATGCTGAGAAGCCGGAGGAAGAGGAAAAGGAAGAGGAGGGGGAGCTCTTTCCCGAGCTCTTTCGAGCCGCCACGTCGTGGCACGCCCGCGCGGGCGCGCGGGCGGCGCGCGCGCGCGGGCCAGCGCTGCCCCCAGCGCCGCTCGGCCCACCGCCCCCTCCTCTCAGGCGGCTCCGCAACCGTGCCCTTCTGCTGCGGGGCGGGGGGGACCACCTCTTCTGCCATCAGCTCCGTGTCGCGTGGTCCTCTGGCCCCGCCTCGCAAACCGCTCTCCTCCGTCCAGCAGCCGGCGGAGCTCGCCCAGCGCCAAGAGCGGGCCGACGGCCGCCGCTCTGGTCGGCCTGGCCTCGGGCGGCGGGCGGGCAGCTCTCCTCCTCTCCGTCTCCAGCAGCGCTCGCGAGGCCTCGCGTTGCGCTGCCTCCTCCTCAGCCGCGTCCTCTGCGGCTGCTGGGTGAAGTGGAGTCGGCGCTGGCGTCGGTGCTGGTGCGGCAGCGGCGGTCGCGTCCAGAAGCCTCCTCACTACTGGTTCCTCGTCTCTGCGTCGTTCGTTTTCTGACCTCTCGGGTCTCTCTGGGGAGGGGCCAGGCTCGGCGGCGCCTCGCGTTCTCGCTGCAGCCTCCTCCTTCTCCGCCCTGCGCCTGGCCAGCTCGGCCCTCCACTCATTATCCCGCCTCGCCCCCCCCCCCCCCCCCCCCCCCCCCCCCCCCCCCCCCCCCCCCCCCTCATTATCCTGGGTCATTATCCTGGGGCGTTCAGAGGCGGGGGAAAGCCTGGCTCGCCTGCCTCAGCCCCTGCCTCTGCGCCAGCAGCGTCGCCTCGGCACTTCACCCGCGCGCGACGGGGTGGCTCTTCCTGTTTGTTTCGCCAGGCAACACCACTTGTGCCCCCTGCCGCGTCGACCTCCGTGTTCCGGCTGCTGTTGGCCGCCTCCTGCTCCTCTGCCGCCGTGGCGCCTCGCGCCCTCGCTGCAGCCTCCTCCTTCTCCGCCCTGCGCCTGGCCAGCTCGGCCCTCCACTCATTATCCCGCCTCGCGGGGCCCCTGGCCACACCTGGGGCGTTCAGAGGTGAGGGAAGGCGTGGCTCGCCTGCCTCAGCCTCTGCCGCTGCGCCAGCCGCGTCGCCTCGGCACTTCGCCCGCAAGCGACGGGGTGGCTCTTCCTGTTTGTCTCGCCAGGAAACACCACTTGTGCCCCCCGCCGCGTCGACCTCCGTGATCTGGCTGCTGCTGGCCGCCTCCTGCTCCTCTGCTTGGGGCTCCTCCTCGGCGCTCTCCTCGGCGGGCATGTCGCAAGTGCCTCTCTCGCACGCCGCTTGCTTCAGCCAGCACTGGAGCCTGTAATACCCGCTATCGCACGCCGTGTGTCCGCAGCAGGGCTCCTGCAGCTTCTTGGCGATCAGCTCTGTGGTGGCGCCTCCGCAGTTCTCGCAGAACCATCGGTTGTGCCTCCTGAGCCGCCTCAGCTTGTGCGCGGGGTGCGATTCGACTCCGTACTTGGTGACCGTGAGTGCCGTCGGGGGCGGAGGGCCGCTGCAGGTCTGCGTCAGCCATCCATGTATGGTCTTCGCCGTGGCAGTGCTGCTGACCGACTCCCAGCAGCAGAGGCATGTCCAGCCTGTGCCCCGACGGTCCCGTTTCAAGACGTGCTGCGAAGCGGGCCTTCGCAGGTGGTTGTCGCCGAGCAGGTCCTTCTTCCTCGGCGTCTCCTGCCTCCTCCGCTTTACCTGGGCTCGTCGTGCCTCTCGCATCTCCTTTTCCTCTGGCGGCCGTCTGGTGAGTGCGTCCTTCGTGGTGGCTGCGATCCTCTGCCTGACCAAGTGCGCCGTCGCCCTCACCCACTGGTAGCAGCTCATCTCGGTGTCGCTGATCGAGTGCGTCTTCGCGCCTGCCGGTGCGTACTCGTCCGCCGCCCTGTTGCCTGCCCAGACTCGCCGTGTGATGCCTTTCTCCCTGGCCTCCTGCTCCGTCATGTGTCTGTTGAGGTGGTGCACGCTGATGTCGCTGCGGTCGCCACCTCTCTTGCGAATCGCCTCGCCGAGCTGTTGCCACAGGTCGCCGTTGATGCAGCCGAGCCCCGTGGTCTCCTCGCGCCTCGCAGCCCAGCCTGTGCACGTGACCTCGCTGTCCGTCCAGAAGCTGACCTTACCCTCTGTCGCGTTGACGAAGCTGATCAGGCTGAAGAGCTCCGCTCTATTGTTGGTCTGTCTTGGTCCTGGCAGCGGGCCGAATCGGGCGCCCGCTATCCCGTCGGCGTCTTCACCTTCGTGTAGCAGCACCCAGCCCCAGCCGCATCGGCAGCACCTCTCGTCGGCGCTGCACTCGCCTCCTGAGGAAGAGGAGGGGGGGGGGGCGACGAGGAGGACGAGGAGGAGGGAACTCGCATCGGGGGAAGGCTAAGAATGCTATGACCTGCATTCGAAACCTTGGGGCGGCGGTCCTGCCTGTCCAGGCTGAGCATCTGGCCCAGCGACAGAGGCAGCGGGCAGTGACACCTGCCGTCGACGTCGGAGCCTGCCTGGGTCGGGCCCCCAGTGAACCTGACCGAAATAACTAGACAAATCACTCTGACGACGGACGAGCTGCGAGATTCGGGCTTTGGTACAATTAAAGATAGCCTGCGACGTGCACGAGCGATGCTTGAGATGATGGTAAACGCTATAAATAAGGTCAAAGTGCAGAGCAACACTGACAAGAGCATCTGTCGGGATCGGGAAAAGCCGATGCAACTGAAGCTTCTGGACAGACGAGCAGTATATGAAAGCCGACGGGAGGAGAGGAAGGAAGAGACTGGCAACCGAAAAACGAGGGCACTCGAGAATATGCTTGAGCGAGTCTCCATGATCGAGCCCGCACGTTATACAAGGTTTAGTGGCGCCCTTGAAGCGCCCACTGCAGGTCCAACAATTACAACAAAAAAAAAAAACGAGAGAACACAGGACGGGACCTTATCCGAGATCCTTATATATATATATATATATAACGAACCTAAGATTTTGGCCCTCACTCCTACTCGGAGGCACACCCAGCTTTGCGACACGCTTCTCGATCATGGTGAAGGGGCTCTGGCTGTTCAGGCTGGTAAGATATTCTTCCATGGCACGCTGGATGTACGGGGCCTCTTTCGGGGCGGCAGGGAGACTGGTGAGCGCCATATAATTGTCGTACAGGCTTTTTTTCATCACGCTGCCTTTCCACATCGGGTGACTCTGCCATGCAATGCAGCACTCGTCGGTGGTGCTGAAGCTGAAAAGGAGCTCCACTGCTTCTGAGAAAGCCTCAGCACGTTCAGCGACACGAAAGCGAGCAGCCTGACTGCGCACACGCACAGACGCAGCCTGAATCGGAAACCCAATGCTCTGAAGGTTCTGTAGGTCCTGGGACGGGATGGCATTGAAGGGCCCACGGACAATAACCCGAAGCATCGTATCCTCTGCCTTAAGAACCTCGGGCGTGGGCGCGTACAGCTGCCCAGCGTAGGACACAACAGACGTGCAGGGCATATTAAAGTGCGAGATAGACTTCGCGAGCCCTAAGTCGAGCCCCTGGACCATGTACGAGCGCTCCCTGAACTTGGCCACAGGACAGGCCCAGCTTTCCGAACACCCATTGTCCCCCATCATGATCCCTAGGTACCTCGCGACAGTGCAGACCTGACGCTTGGCAAGTTTCCCCGGGCGAGCTGTCGATTGTCGAAACTCCTGCTCCGAGTATTTCCCCGCCAAGACGACGATCGTTTTCTTGATGTGAATGTGCAGCCCAAAGGCCGCTCCAGCCAGGACCCAGATATCGATAGCGATCGGGAAAGACACCTCGAGGTTACTGCTGGCCATGCCGCAGTCGTCTGCGAAGGCCCCGAACTCGTGCAATGGTCTCGGCAACTTACAAGCCAGCATGCGCAAGATGGGATCGTACGCCAATGCGAATAACGAGCCCGACATCGGACACCCCTGCTTAATGCCCCTGGCCAAGATGAAACCGTGCTTACGATTGCCCCTGAAAGAGACGGCGATGAAAACATTGGTGTGCAGGGCCTGGATCGCTTGTGTGACATGCCGTGGAAATCGCATCTTATGCAGGGTGAACATGAGGGCCGCGTGAATCAAGCTGGGGAACGCGGCTTTCACATCGAAAAAGACGTAGCCGCTCTTCTGCATACTCTGCTGGACTAGCCAGTGAAGACACTTGGATTCCAGGTCCAGGATGTTTCCAAGAATTTGACGGCCCCTGACGAAGCCCCGTTGTTGCTGAAAAGCCACACGTTGGCAAACGGTCCCAAGAGGAATATTGATCGCAGCTGAAACAATCTTGTTGTCCGTGTCCGAGAAAGAAATCGGCCGTGTCTTCTCTGGAGCCCGAACCACGAAGCTCGCGTCGGCGGGCTCGTCGCCCTTCGCGAGAAAGACTGCCATGGCATCGTTAAAGTTGAGGGGTGTGGAGCCAGCCTGGAGTATGTGGAGGTAGAGCGAGTAAAGTGTATTGGTGGCCGTGTCGCCCGCGCGAGCCCATCCAGAGAACGGAATACCGTCGGGTCCAGGCGCACTGTCTGGAATCCGTTCCATCATATTCAAGAACTGGTCGAATGACAACTCCCAGCGGATCTCGGGGGGGACCTCCTGGACGAACGGTTCAAAGCACCTCAGCGCGCCCCGAATTGCAGCAACCTTTTTGTGCACCTGGCCCCAATACCTGGCGAGCTCCTGACAAGTCTCGTCAGCTTCAAACAAAGGTGAACCTGCAGTGTCTGAAACCGCGCCAAGGCCATGCTTGCGGTTCTTAGTCCTCCAGACACTCTTGTACGCGTACAGGGAGTTAATCTTGCCACCCTCTTAGCCTCTGAGATGTGCTCATCCTGCCTGATCTCCTCCATCTCCGCATCTAAAACCTGGTTCTGAAGACCTCCAAGAAACGCATGAAACTCAGTATGTCTAGTAAGACAGCAGTCTTTGAGGCAAAAGATGGAGTCGAGCATCGGGTACGCCTTCAGGGCCCTGTAGAGAACCACAGAGTTGCCAGACCTGACCGCACGAAGAGCCGCACGAGCCCACGGAAGACGACTGGCTTCTGAAACAGCTCCCAACTCCTCCAGGTCCCGCTTAAGAGCCTTGGCGGCCCCAACCAAACAGTCCCGAACTTCGATGCTGGCCTCTAACGGGTCCTCGGACAGACCGCCAGCATCAGCAATAGTGGCCTCGACAACCTCGGGGTACCTCGGGTGCTTGGTGACCCAGGACGGGATGCGACTAGAGCAACTGGTAGAAAGCTGGAGCGAGAGCGCCACGGGGGTGTGATCGGACAACTCTTTGAAGTCCGCCGGGGAGCCGAGGGTTTTGGACGCCGGATGGAGATCACACAGATCACCAGCGGGAAAGCTCACATAGATGCGGTCCAGACGCCCCAGAGACACCACGATTTTGCGCTCACCTTGCCAGCCTTCGACCCTGTGCGTGAAAGAAGCCTGGTCCACCTCAGCGAGGTGGGGAAAGAGCCGATCGAACTCCTTAGCAGTGGACTGGCCGCTGCTGACGAAACGTCCGTCAGCATGGTGAGACCCTTCACCTTTGGCAGCAAAGTTGAACCCGCCGAGTAAAATCTGCAAGCAGCACCTCGCGGGAACAAGAGACCACCGAACGCGTCGAAGTTGATTTTGTTTGATAGTAGGCTGATGATTGTGGTCGAGATGCATGTTGATGATTTGCAGACAGTGTTTGTTGTTGTAGAGCGTGAGGCTATGTATACGGCCTTTTTCAATAATTACGTGCTCTGCGTGACGGAACAGCCTCTGAAGTTTGGGGTGAAGAAGGACAAAGCAGCCTCCAGACGTCGTCGAATTCAGAAACGTACCAACACCACAAGCTGGATAAACTTCTTTGCGAAGATATTCAAGATGCTCCTGAGACCCACGAGCTTCCTGGATACAGACTATGTCATATCTGGAACAGAGTGATACAATCTTATCGTATTTAGCACGGTGAGAGGCCTGGGGAGCATAGGTGGCGCCGAAAAGGGAGCGCACGTTCCACGTACAGATCGCGAAAGGCTGGTCAGGCACGAAAGGCGCGAGCCCCTCGAAGTCAGGCCTGCCTGCAGCGGACCCACGCGTAGATGAGGAGGAAGAAGCCCAAGATGCAGTAGCGCTCGACGAAGAACCAGAGGAACTGGAAGAAGATGACGAAGTGGACGAGCTCGTGGCGTCGACAGACTTTGAATTCTCAGTACGTCTCTCATGTAATTGAAGGGCTTGGGAAGACAAGATGATACCATTGGCTGCCCCAGCGGTCAGTACTTCACCTACCTCAATGCTCGCAAGGCTGGCAGGGGGATCAGTGCGTGCCTCAGAGGTCGGTACGTCACCCCCTGCAGTGCCCGCAAAGCGAGGAGGATCCATGCGTGCCGCTGGGGCAGGAGAGGAAGTCGCTGCAATGCTCGACGTGGCAACTTCGTGCCCGTGCTGCAAAGCGGCACCCAGAGGTGCACCAGAGTCGGCCTCAAGGGCCTGCCCATCTCGGGTGTAGAGGATCAGCCCAGTACATGTCCGAGACAGCAAGGTAGTTTCCGAGCGTGTGATGATGACGGCCGCCATGGACTCGGCCTTGCGCTGGCCAATGCCGATAGCCGCCAAGTTCTCCAGCTCAGGTGTCACGTCGAACTGGTTCTGCTCAAGCTCCTCAACCTGGAAGAGCACGCTGCACTCGTCGTTCTCAATCATGAAGAGGGTGCCCTTGAAGCCCTGGGAGCCCAACTTCATGCCCTGGCGCCAGCCGTTGATTTCGCGAAGATGATCGGAAACACGCGCCCACAGCAGGCCGAGCGCCTTGTTACGACGCCTGACCGAAGATGGGGCGTCCAACCGCGCCCGCATGGGAGTCTGCACGAATGTCTTCTGGTCCATCCAGTGCATGCCCTTGGCCCGCACCTGGTCCACGAAGTCCCTGGCGTTCATGTCCGATTCGAACTCGATACTGAAATAGGAGTTGAGGTTGTGCGCCCGCGTCGTGAAAGGCACGTCCTGCGGCGCGAGCCCTTGCTTTTTGATCGTGTCAGCGGAGGCGATCATCACTTTAGCTAAAACTGGCCGAGGAAATCCACCAATCCAAACCTTACACGGGTTGCTCTCAGGCGTCGCCGTGCCACCATAGCTCTCAGGACCTGCGGTGCGAGCCCTCTTGGACCCGAGCGAAGATGCGAAAGTAGATCCACTGGCAGTAGAACGAGAGTCATTAGCCACCTGTCCAGCCAACTCCTTCAGCTGCAGCGCGGTGGTGTCGGCTTGTGTCTGCAGCCTCTTGATGACGTCGGGTTCCCCCAGGTTCGCCAGCGCGTCGCTCATCACGTCCGTAGTGGCCTGCACGCTAGCCAACTGCTCGGCAAGCACTTCGAACTTCTGATGGTGCGCAAAGACCTCCTCCCTCATGGCCTTCATGTCACCGAGATGGCCCTCGACCTGGGTCATGCGCGTGCCGAGTCCCTCGATGCCCGCGAGGATGCGCGCGAGCGTGTCATCGCCAGGAGCCGCCGCAGCGCCGCTCGCCATGTTGCCGCACACAAAATGAGGCGGCTAGTGAGATTGGAGTGTCCGCCTGGGTCTGACCCCAGATCGCCCTCTGCAGAGAGCTGCCGCGCTCAAAAGGGGCCTGTCCCCGACTTGAGCCAAAATGGCAACGGAGGAGGACGAGGAGGAGGAGGAGGAGGACCAGGAGGAGGACGAGGAGGAGGAACGCCCATTTGGCCTCTGGCGGGGCCCGCCGATCCCGACCGATCCATCGGGGTTCGGTCGCGCCTGCCGCCCGATCGATCGCGGTGGCAGGACACCAGATCGCGCATCGGCCAGCCCGCGGGGCAGGGGCTCACGCGTGCCGCATCGCGCCATTTTGGCGACAGCGGCCGCGCTGCGGCCCACGGCGGCAGGATGCCGCGTGGAGGCAGAGGCGGAGTTCCAGAGGGCGCCACACATCGAAGGCAGAGAGATAAGAGGGGGGACGCCAGGCTCCTCCTCAGACTGGCAGCGGCCAAGGAGCTCTTGTGGAGCCACCGCTCCGCGCAGCAGCACAAGAACAAAACGGCCCCGAGGACAGCTACGACTACACAAAAATGGCGTCGGGACGGGCACCATGGCAGTCATGGAAGTGTGGGCGCTGCGCCAAATTGAATGCGATTGCACAATGGTGGTGCACATGTGGAAAGCCGTGGAAAGGAACAACGAGGAGGTGGGAAGAGGTCGAGAAGAGCGGATGGCAGAAAAAAACGACAACCGGCAGAAACATAGAGGGGGCACAGAGATACAGACCGTGACCCCACCAGCTCGAGAACAGTAAGCACGAATAAGCAACCGATTCGAGTTGCCGCCGACGGACTACGCCATGCAGAGAGCCTTTCGCAACAAAGTTGATAAGGAGATTAGAGTAACTTGCGTGAGTGGCAGTTGCAAAACAGAAAGACAAGCAGGAGGTCACGGACGAGATCAAGGATATCGCGCCAGGCGAAGGCTGGCAAACCCGTGGTTGCTAAAACGGAGCTCCGGGTAAGTGTTGTTCTTCTTCCGGGAAACAACCTGTTTATGCTTTAGCGCGCTGAGTTATATTCCGGGATTTTTTCTTCCGGGGAGACCACTTTTTCAACCACGGATTTGCCAGCCCTCGCCCAGCTTCCGACAAGAACAGAATGGCACAACTCAAGGCGGCAAGGGACAATATCGTCACCAAGCTGTCCAACATGACCAAGCAGCACAGGGAGCTGGAGAAGGAGATCGCCAACACGGAGAAGGACCTCAGAATTGCCAACGCCGACATCAGAGAACAAGAGGAGCTGGCCAACGAGAACGAGAAGGAGCACGGCTGCGAGGCGGACCAGTCCAGCGAGGAGGAAGAAGAAGAACGATACAGAGGCAAGAGCGAGGCGAAAAAAGAAAACACAAGCGAAGCTACGACAATTTCCGCGGCAGCAGCATCGAGGACCGAAGAAATTGATGGCAAGTTTCACTAGCTCGAGAGAGAGATAAGAGAGATGGTGCAGATGATGAAAGATCAGGAGGACACCATCAAGAAGCTCAATGACATGAACCACGAGATGGAGAGGCAAGTCGAGGATGCCAATAAGGAAGAACAACAAGCAATAAGACAGAGCCAAACAGGTTCAACACCAGCGAGATCAAACAAGGAGGAGAACGAGATGCTCATGATGGTAGTCAACGAGAACCAGAATCAGATGGAGGCGACCCAGCAGCGGCAAGATATAGAACTGCAGGAATGGCAACAACGAGAACGATAATAACAAAACGCGCTGATGGACTGCCTGCAGAAAGATGAAGAAGACAGGCAAAGAGAAATTAAGGAGCCTGCAGCAAAGACACCAACAAGAGCCAGCGGAACTCCAACGGCAGCAAGCAGAAGTGCGAGCAGCGAAACAGAAGGCAGCGGAAGAGAGAGAGTACCAGATTGGGCACGACATAGCGAATGGGGTCCAGCAAGCACAGGCGGAGAGCCAGAGGCAACGACAGGAAATACAGAGGCTGCAGCAGGACTAGTTCGTGATGATGCAAAAGGAAGCAAAGGAAGACGCAGTAACAAGACAACAGTGGGAAGAACATCAGCGACCAGTGCAACGACAACAACAACAACAAGAAGAACGATAAACCGACGAGA
Source organism: Prorocentrum cordatum (assembly GCA_963575745.1). Classification (NCBI taxonomy): domain Eukaryota; class Dinophyceae; order Prorocentrales; family Prorocentraceae; genus Prorocentrum; species Prorocentrum cordatum. The sequence continues at coordinate 75,701 of CAUYUJ010014505.1, forward strand.
TGAGGGTAAGTACAGCAAGCGCAGGCTGAACATCAGCAGCTACAGCGACAGCATTGGGAGCAAGCACAGAAGAGCGTGCAGGAGCAGCAACATCGTGACCAGATGATCGACATATGGAGGAGACAGCAGGCATACGAACAACAACAGCAAGAGAACGAGCGAAGAGGGCAACAACAACGACAAAGGACCCAACGCCAAGCGAAGGAATAATAAAAAAGGGAGCGACGACTATACCGACCAGACAAACAAATGGACGATGAGGCACAGCTCCAGAAAGAGATCGAAAGTGTCGAACGGGAACGAGATGAGGACGAAGGGCTGCAGCAAGAGTACCAGAAGAGAATGGAGGACGAGGGGGCAGGAAATGGAAACGGATGCATGGGCAGAGAGAGGAATACCAGATCACGAATCTTGGGACGGGGATGGCTACTGGGATTACTCGCAGCAGAGGTGGATGAAAGGCAACCAATGGACACCGACAGACGAGCTGGAGGACTGGTACTACGACCAAGGGTGCGAAGACGACCTGGAGCGGACAAAGGGCAAACCTCAAGGCAGAGCGAAGGAGGAGGAGGAATATTTGGTCGACAGCGAAATCGAAATGAAGAAGAGCCTTGACGAGCTGCTCAAGCTGGAGACCGAGGGGATGATCAACCCGAGCCAGATCAGCGTGGACACCCAGAACGCGAAGAGAAGCAAAGAATGCGAGGAGGACGTAGAGGAGCAGATCTCCATCACGGAAGCCATACAGCGAGAGGATCGAACACCACGACCAGAGGATGAAGGACACGACCGAAAAGCAGAGACAGCAACGCCAAGACGATGACGGACGCAGCCGACTCCAGAGAAGCAGAGGAGTAAAGAACGTCGGACGGCAAGAGGAAGTACTACCAGCTGACGCCGCCGAGGAACAAAAAGGAAAGCGGAGCCAGCACACGACGTGGACCACGACAGAAACCAGAAGACGGCGGCACGGAGGGCAGCATCGCCATGCGATGCCTTCAGGGTGCGCCCCCGTCCCCCGCAGGTCATGCAAGGATATGCAGGGGACGGGGGATAAACTCTGAGAAGAGCCCCGATAAGGGGCACACGGAATGCATGGGGCCCCTGAGGGATGAAGCGGACAAGGGAAAGCAGCGACGTGCTCAAGCTCGACCACCTCTAACTACTCGACATCAGTGCAGTTCAGGAATCAAGGGCCCGAGTCAACCCATTTTGGACGGTCACTTGTTTTTAGGGAATAGATATCGCGATGGTTGCGAGGCTGAGTGCAGCGGGATTGGGAGCTTCGGGCAACGCACCAGTTACGTCAGCCACAGCACCACTGTGGAGGATCGGCAATGTTGAAATGAGAATGAGGGGGTGAGGGGGAGGTGGAAAAGCAGGAAGGGGAGGAGCAGAAGCAGGAGGAGCAGGCGCCGCAGCAGTCAGAGGGGCCTGCCCCGCCCGTGGCCCCGTCTCCTGCAAGGCCGCCAGCTGCGCCTTGCCGGCCTCCGCCGCGCGCGCGCTTAGCCTCCGTCTCAACCCCGTGATCCTCATATATTTGTCTTCGGCATGCAATGGAGGTGGTCCTGCTCGTCCAACTCCTGCTACCTCCTCCCCTCCTCGTACTCCCTGCTCCTCCGTCTTCTCCCCCTCCTCAGGCTGCTCCTCATCCTCTTCCTCCTCCTCCTCCTCGTCCCCTCCTCGATCTTCCTCCACCTCCTCATCGACCCTCCTCCTCCTCCTCCTCCTCCTCCTCCTCCTCCTCCTCCTCCTCCTCCTCTCCTCCACCTCGATACGCCTCCTCGCTTTCATTAGGTAGCGGCGGGCGAGCGGGGCCTTGGCAGTCGCGCCCCCCGCGTGGCCGGAGGCGTGCCTGACGCTGGTCAGCTGGGGCGCCGGGGGGCCCTCCAGCGCCGCCTGCGGCACGCCGTCGTCGCAGCGGGGCCGCCGCCGCCGCCGCCGCCGCCGCCGCCGCCGTCGTCGTCGTCGTCGCCGTCGCCGTCGCCGTCGCCGTCGTCGTCGTCGTCGTCGTCGTCGTCGTCGTCGTCGTCGTCGTCGTCGTCGTCGTCGTCAGCATCGTTTTCGTCGTCAGCATCGTTTTCGTCGTCAGCATCGCATTCGTCGTCGTCAACGTCGTCGAGGAGGGCTCTGAGGGAGTAGCGCTCAGATGCGATAAATCCCACCAGCCCTCTGGGCGTAGGTGGTCTAGGGCGGCTCGTCTAGGGCGGCTCCTCTTCCAACCCCCATTCATCCCCTTCGGGGAGGGGGTTCGTTGTTCCTTATTAATGTACACCCCCTCCCCCAGGCGACCAGGGGCCAACCAGGCACCATGCCGACACCATGACCACCCGCCCCCCACCATCCCTGTCAACAAAATTATGCTAACGGAGTTCCCCACATAAAGAGATTAACGGTTTCGTGGGACCCATTTTCTTAATGCCCTCCTCGCGACGCTGGAGGGGTGGGAGGGGCACGAAACCATGTAAATAGTATGGTTTTCCGATACCCTCCTCGCTCAGGCGGGGCCTCCCTGGAGGGGTGGGAGGGGCACGAAACCATGTAAATAGTATGGTTTCCGATACCCTCCTCGCTCAGGCGGGGCCTCCCTGGAGGGGTGGGAGGGGCACGAAACCATGTAAATAGTATGGTATTCCGATACCCTCCTCGCTCAGGCGGGGCCTCCCTGGAGGGGTGGGAGGGGCACGAAACCATGTAAATAGTATGGTATTCCGATACCCTCCTCGCTCAGGCGGGGCCTCCCTGGAGGGGTGGGAGGGGCACGAAACCATGTAAATAGTATGGTATTCCGATACCCTCCTCGCTCAGGCGGGGCCTCCCTGGAGGGGTGGGAGGGGCACGAAACCATGTAAATAGTATGGTATTCCGATACCCTCCTCGCTCAGGCGGGGCCTCCCTGGAGGGGTGGGAGGGGCACGAAACCATGTAAATAGTATGGTATTCCGATACCCTCCTCGCTCAGGCGGGGCCTCCCTGGAGGGGTGGGAGGGGCACGAAACCATGTAAATAGTATGGTATTCCGATACCCTCCTCGCTCAGGCGGGGCCTCCCTGGAGGGGTGGGAGGGGCACGAAACCATGTAAATAGTATGGTATTCCGATACCCTCCTCGCTCAGGCGGGGCCTCCCTGGAGGGGTGGGAGGGGCACGAAACCATGTAAATAGTATGGTATTCCGATACCCTCCTCGCTCAGGCGGGGCCTCCCTGGAGGGGTGGGAGGGGCACGAAACCATGTAAATAGTATGGTATTCCGATACCCTCCTCGCTCAGGCGGGGCCTCCCTGGAGGGGTGGGAGGGGCACGAAACCATGTAAATAGTATGGTATTCCGATACCCTCCTCGCTCAGGCGGGGCCTCCCTGGAGGGGTGGGAGGGGCACGCCATGGCATGGTATGGTACGGTATGGTACGTATGGTGTGGTATGGTATGGTATGGTATGGTATGTGTGGTAGGAACTATGGTATGGTATGGTGTGCGTGGTAGGAATAATATTGTGCTGTATGGAAGATGGAGCGGGAGGTGGGTGGGAAGGAGAGGGTGTTCTGGGAAAACAAGAACCCCACTCAGGATGTGGGGAACAATACAAACCGCACTCTGCCTCCACATTTGGAGCATGCGCGGCCAACCCGATGCGGCCCCCCACCATCCCTGTCAAAAAACCATGCAAAGTAGACTGTGGGGCAAAGTCTTGAGTCATTTTGGTGAGGCCCGCGAGCACTTCGTATTGTTTTTGAAAAGGACGGCGGGGGTGTCAGCATATTCCCTGCTGCGCGCAGGGCTACCATCCCTGACAAAAAACAATGCAACATGCACCTCGCGGCTAAATCTGGATCGTGCGCGGCCATCCCGCGATCACTGTCAAGTGGTTTTTGACAGGGACGGCGGGGATGGTGGCGCGTGGCCTGCTGTGCACAGGCCCAGCAGACACAATGATGGGCATCGGTTTTCGACAAGGATGGCGGGGGACGACATGTTTCCTGGCGTGCTGTCACGTGCGCAGGCGCATCTGACGCACTCTGCACGTGCCCCGAACGCGGCGCACCTGGCGCACCAGGCGTGCCTGGCACGCTCGGGCCCCAGGGGTGCCTGGCGCGCGTGGCGCCCCTGGCACGCGTGGCGCACCTAGCCCAGACGTCGCGCACCTGGTGTCGGCTTTGGTTCCCAATAGCTGTCCATCCAAATAGACGACCGACCGCTGAACATGCTCAGGCTCGGGTGTTACTTATGTGTAGGGAGGGCGGGTGGGAGTGAGCTAGACGGCTTGCGGGCGGGCGGGTGTCGTGACCCCTCCCCCGACCCCCTCCCATAGGCCTGGACGGGGCCGGTCGCGGGTACTTAGAGCGCTCAAAACGGCCTCTGCGAGGAAGCCCAAGTCACTGGTTTTTTCTACGGTTTTGGCCCCATTTTGGCCTCTTGGGGGGGGGACTGCTAATTGCCCCCCCCCCCTTCTTTGATCGATCTCCTCCAAGATGGCCCAAAGATGCGCCCAGGAGGCCCCAAGAGGCCCCAAAATGGTCCCAAGATGGCTCCAAAATGGCCCCAAGAGGCCCCCAGTAGGCCCCCAAGAGGACCCCAAGCGGCCGCACGAGGCCCCCCCGAGGCACCCAAGACGCCCAAGAGCCCCCAAGGACCGCCAAGAGACCCCCGAGACGTCCCAAGAGGCCACCAAGAAGCGCCCAAGAGATATCCCAAGAGGCTCCGAGAGGCATCCAAGAGACCTCTGGCCTTCTTGCTTACCCTCCTCCTGCTCCTCCTTCTTCCTCCTACTCGTTCTCTTCCTCCTCCTCCTCATCCTCTTCCTCCTCCTCCTCCTCCTTCTCCCCACTCCCTCATCCATCCATCCAGCCTCCTCCTTCTCCTCCTCCCTCCTTCGCACGGTTCGGCCGTCCCCCTCTTTGCTCCTGCACTTCCCTGATCGCCTCAACTCGCCTGGGCATCGTTTCTGGATTGGCTGGTGGGTTTGTCTGGCCGTTTCGCTCGGGACATCTTCAACATCCAGAAGATCGAACGCACCCCTCACGCAGATCGCGATGTCACGGCTCAAAAACAATATATGTAAACTGTCCTAGCAAAACTCAATCAGACACCACCCAGACACGTGACGGAATGAGATGATGTTGGACGTCGCTCTTAGACAAACAGCCGTTTCGCGCAAGACATCCCGCAAGCATTGAAACCCAACGTATTCGGAATTGTCATCATATCCGTCAAAACGGCAATTTCGTTCAAGACATCCTCCAAACATTGGCTTCGTAGCTTCCTGTCAACTGCAATCGCAAGGTGCGGAACAACCTCCTGCGCCGCACACTCCTGCGCCGCACACATCGCAAGGTTTGGCAACCCCATCTGCGTTCGACTGCGATCCCGCTGTTGTACATCCTTCCCAATAGCCCCTTGGTGACCCAAATGATCCTCCTTCTCTCAATTTTCCTCCCCTTCTCAATCTCCTTGTTCCTCCGCCTCCTCCTCCTCCTCCTCCTCCTCCTCGGATCTGACTGTACACTCCTCTTCGTGACCATTTCTACGATGCTTATACGTGCAGCAGATCTTTTTGTATGAGCCTGGGCACACATGTGCCACTCGGTTTACCATGTCCGCGTAGCGGTCGTTACCGGGGGGAGGTGCCTGGGTATCGGTAACACTGGGCGGGGTGGGGCACGCGGGTGGGGGGTGCGCTGAGATCGCCATACTATGCGCGCGAATGCCACGTTATGCCTGCGAACACCCTGCCCAGCGCTGGGAGCAGGACCTGTTGCACGGGCTATCCTCACCTCGAGGAGCCCCAGCACCAATTCTAACCACTCCCAGCGTCAACCTCTACGACTGAACCTCTACGGCTGCAGCCGCCCTCTGCGGGGCGCAGCTCTCCACAGGGTTTGCCCTCACCGACGGCACAACACTACCTAGCTGGCTACTACCTTCTCCAGAACTCTCAACACTACACCACGTGACTACTACGCACTCATTGCCACCACGGCAGCAGAAGCATCAGCTACTCCACGACGCGGCACTAGCAGCAGCAGCCTCCCCACCTACTCGCCCTCAACTCCGCCATCTGTCGAAATCCACTATCGCAGCCTCATCTACCGCAACTACCTTGTACTCTCCTTCCTCGCAAACTCCGTGTGCAACGACAACCTCCACCTCTACATCCACAACGGCGGTTTCTTGTGCTACCTGCACCTCCACTGCCTCAATGTCTACAACCCCATCCTCATCGGGCACATTCTCTACCTCCTCCTCCTCCTCCTCCTGCTCCTCCTCCTACTCCTCCTCCTCCTATGCACCTCCAGCCCCAGCTAACCTTCCCCTCCCTCACCTGTTCTGCCTGTAAACCCATCCCCCCACCTTTCACCCGCCAACCTTCACCACCACCCCATCGCGCTGCAGGGACCTGGCCGCGCCCCACTAAGTGCCGAGCCGAGGAGGCCCCCCCTCCCCGCCGGTGGCCACGCTCGGACCACCTCCCCTCCTCACCTGCCATCCCGATTCCCACCTCTCGCGCTTGTGCCTCACTCCGCCTCATAAGCCTAGCCGCCACCCTCGCTTTGTACCGTCCACAGCGCTGCCGCAAACTTACCCGCCTCCCCACTCCACACGGCCCCCTCCCGCTGCGCCGCCGCGTCGCACCGCACCTCTCGGGGACCCAACCTCCTTCTCCTCATGGACCTCGGGAGCAGGACAGGCTGGAGGCGGGCCCCCACTCAAGGAAAGGAGAGCCGAGGTGGGCCTCAGCTCCCCCCGTGGGGCTGGGGCCCATGCTCGGCTCACCTCTGTACCCTCACAGCGCTGATGCACATAAGCGCCACCTGCCCCCACTTCATCCCCCCCCCTCCCGAGGTGCATCATCATGTTGACCATCCATTCTTGCCTCTTCTCTCCCTCTCTCTGCCTCTGGGTTGTCGCTCGCCCTCCCCCCGCAGGTCGCGGGAGGAGGCCGGAGGGCGTCGGCGCTTCGACGCCAACTCGCCCGCGCCACCGAGTCGCCGAGGACGAGGAGGTCCGGGATTTTTCGGGACGCGGCCGCCCTCGCCTCTCTGCCTCTGGAGCGCCAGCTGCCGCCAATCAGCGGCCCAGCCGACCCTCTGCCGCCTGGGGGCCCCTGCCGGGCCATGGGGGCCGTGAGGAAACACCACGGGACGAAACGCTGGTCCCCGGGGAGGGGCCCAGGCCTCTTGGGAGCCACGCTGCGGAAAAGGTCACGGAGTCGGAGGTCTGAGCGCGGAAGCAGCACACGATGTGCGATCTGCATGTTCTGCTCGGCTGCCGCCTCTGTCCGCCCCTGCGACAAGACGCACGACATGCTTTGCGCATCGATTTCTGCTTGCGCTCCGCTGCTTCCCACGCCCTGGAGGTGGAGGCAGCGCCCGATCCGTGAGACCAGACCTGGGAGGCGCAGGGCCCGAAGCTGGCGAACATGGCCCCGAGTGCCTGCACGAGGGCACGGACCATCATGTGCCTTGCGATCTCCTCGGCGCCGCCGCTAGAAAGAGCCGGCATCTGCCCATTGAAGCGGTACCGGCGGCCCGCGTTGTGCGTCGTCGTTGTCCAGGGCCTCTGCGCCGCACTTGAGCGGACATGAAGGGCCGTCGAATGCATGCCGCTGCGAAAGGTATGGGATGAGGACGGGGGGTTCGCCTCGAAGATCGGCGGCCACAAGGCATAATGGTGAGTAGATAGGCCTTGCAGAAGCATTAGCGGTATCAGCAGAGCTGTTCCGCGTGCATCATGAACTGCAGGTGCTGCGCCCTCGAAGCCGAACTGATCACCATGCCCCCTCCATGTATTCACCACCAGCCGCAGCCGAGGCTGCTACTCGTGCAGAACAAGAGCTCCTCCTCAGTAGATGACCACCTTTGGGCGAACAAGTGGGTACCGTTACAGCCATTCCCTGGACCTCTGAACGGGGGGCGTTCGGACAAGACTGCGAGGCGAACCCAGCCGTGGCGACGAGGGACTTGTAGCGGCATCGAAAAGGCTTCTCCTCCGAACCTTTCCCCGGTTGGCGATGCAGAGGCGGTCGGCCGCTGCGCCGTCGTCCGAGAAGCCGCAGCCGCACTGGTTGCACTTGTTACTGCTACTGCCGATCACTGGTGCGCGCCAGGGCCACGCCCCCGCGGCGCCGATGAGGCGCCCTGGCAAGAGCGCAGCGGGCAGGCCAGCACGGAGGCACCGCTTGCCCGATCCTGGACAGGCTCGAGCTCCCCGTGCCCCGTGCTGCCGCGGCGCGCGCCGCGCCCCAGCGTGCCCTGGCGGGCACCGACGCGCTCCGGCCTGTGAGCATCGTTTGACCGATCCCCACCCCCACACTGGTATGGCCTCGGCCCCACTGGCCGATTTACTCCCTTGGTGGGATGCTGTTCCCCTCAGCTTTCGCGGGACCTACACCCACCTGGGGGGAATGGGCTGCTGGTCGGGAGGCAGAACAAGTATCAGTGGCACGCGCGTCGTCTCTCAAGCTGCGCGTGTTACTCAACTTCTGCTGGCACACAAGAGCCCGGCACCTCTCCGACAATCACACGCTGATGGGGCCGTCCGACCGGCGTGACGCTGGCACTGCTTCTGACCTCCGAGCTGGGGCTGAGACACCACGGCCCGGCTTGGACGGCGCCAGCGGTGCACCAGGGACCAGCTCGACACACGCCGCCGCGCGTGCCAGCACGCGGCGCAGCGCGCGACACATCGCGCCGGCCCCTCGGCGACACGGCTGGCGCAGCCCAGCCGGGGGGGGGGGTCCCCGGGCCTCGCTGCGCCGGTGCCGAGCCTGGCCCGCCGGCGCAGCCCCCGCGCGCGCCGCGGCCCGGCTGCCCGAGGCCCCGGCCACCCGCCCGCGGCGCGCCGCGCCCCCGGTGGCGGCGGCGCGGGCGCGCCCGCGGCCTCGCAGGCCCAGGCCGCGGCCTGCCACGCCTCCCCCGCGCCGAGGGCGGGCGGCGCCGGCAGGGCGGCCAGCGCGGCCCTCCAGCCGCCGGGGCCCCCAGCGGCCCGCAGGCCGCAGGAGAGGCCCGCGGCGCCGGGCCTCCGCAGAGGACCGAGAGAGCCTCTGGACTCCAGAGCCTCCACGTGCCACGGGGGCGGGAAGGAGAGGAACTCCAGGATGGAGGGGAGAGCGCCTCCGGGGTGGAGGTCGGACCTCCGGCCTTTGATGTCTTGGGCCCCCTGGGTCCCCAGGCCATCCATACCACAAAAATATAGTGATTAGATTTAGTGACCACTATATTTTTGGTATTTCGTGACACCACGAAAATTTTAGTAATCATCCACTTCATATATATATATATATATATATATATATATATAGATGTACACACACACATATATATATATATACATATATGTATATATACATATATATATACACATACATATATATATACATGTAAAAAATATACTGCTTATGTATATGTATATATGTATATATGCAGATGTAAATGTGTATACATATAGATAATACAGACGGGAGGCGTGCACGGTGGACATCGATCTGCAAAATGCGCGGCTCCGTCGGCGCACGCACTAAAGCGTTGATCGACCACGGCAGGTACAGATTCAAACCCGTGTTTTTGAGCCGAGACGGCCGTGAACCGAAAGTCGTCCTATTTCTCCTCCCGTTCCTGCTTTTGCTGCTGGTGCCACTGCTGACGTTGCTGCTGCTCTTCCTCCTTTCCTCCTCCTCCTGTCTGTACGTCTTGTATTCGCTTGAATCTCCAGAGAGCGAGGGGGCCTGGACTTTCTAATTGATTGAAAAGTCCAGCTTGCACCTGTACAGGGCCAAGGGCAACACATAGCAGCAGCATATGCGTGGTGCATGCCAGCGTAAGAGCGTTGAAGCCTCCGTCTTCTGTCATCCTCCTCCACCTATTTCTCTTGTTATTCATGTTGTTGCTGCATGTGTTGCTGTTGTTCCTCCTCCGCCGCCCCCCTCATTCCCACTGCTGCGTTGTCTCTGTCTTCCTCCTGCTCGCGTTCGTGATGCCCTTCTCTGCCTTAAGGGGCCCCTCGATTATAGCTGTCCGAATTGGCTTCTCTCGGGGATTCGGTTCTCGTGCCGACAGGCTGGAACGAAGGAGAGTAACCATTTGAAGCATCTGTCGAGCTCTCCCTGTTCATGCTACGGGAATACAGTGTAAGTATGTATTTGATGGTGCGGTGTGGATGGCGATGATGACGATGTTTTTTGTTCAGAAGCCGTACGTCTCAGCGCAACGCTGCAGCAAAGTGCGGTGCAAGAACCTCGGGTTGCAAGAGCCCGCCATCTCGGCACAGAGTCCTATCTCGGACTCGTCGTGGTAATTCCACTCATCCCTGGGATTAGTGCGCGCCCCATCGCACACTTCTGCAAAAATCTGATGCTTTGGGTAAAACGACCATACAGCGCCTGCCACATTCCCTTGCCTAACAAGCTCGCCATACAGAAGCAGATGGCGTCGATAATATGCCGCGATATTCCTAGTTGACACCCCGCCCTCAGTCCATCTCTCCATCTCGTCGTAGGCTGACCTCAAAGCTAGCAAGCACTGCAGCCGAAGTCTAGCATGATCGCTCTGAGCCTCAACGCAATGTTGAAGCATATCACACACTATAGGCAAAGCGTGGCGCCCCTCTGCAGCTTTGAGCTTCAGCCGAGCTTTCACTATACCATTCTTGGATGTACATAGCATGCCGACCGTGAGGTCGTTAAAAGGCATCTCCTTGTCGGCTGCTACGCACCGCATCATGTTCATGATTGTGCACAGGGCAGCCCGAGCCTTACTCGCATTCGAAATCACACCACCGACCGAGAGAAACACTTCCAGCAGCACCGCCCCCAGCGCATATTGCAGGATGCCGAGGCAGCACGCGTGCATCCAGTCGGGTTTCACGTAGCTCGTCTTGAAGCCTGGGCTCCCCTCCCTTGCCTAGCCGCCTCCCCCCCCCCACTCATCATTCCCCATGCTTTCCCTTCCCCTCCCCTCCCCTCACCGTTCGTTCCCCTCCCCGCCATCCCCCTCTCCTCACACATGTGCCGTCCTCAGTCGCCTCCCTTCCTCGCTCCTTCCCTCCCGTCGCCTCGTTTCCCCCCTCCCCCCCCCGTTCCGTCCCTTCCCTTCCTCTCCCACCCCCTCCACTCCCCTATCTTCCCACCTCCTCCTGCCCCTTCCACTCCCTTACCCTCCCTATTGACCCTATTGCATGCGTGAACCTGGTATGCTGTAGATCACACTCACGAAGGTCGATCTCGAAAAGCACGCAGCAGCCCAAAACGAATCCATGGTTCGGCGACCTTGCCGCCAGGCTGCCTGAGGTCCGAAGTCGTAACAGTAGTGGTGGTCGGGGCAAAGTGTGGCCGTGCACATCCAGCATATGTGCCGTTGGGGACCATCGCCGCGCCAACCCTGAAGGCCCAGCACTTGCTTGTACCACTGCCAATCGCCGTACTTCCGAAGACACGCGCCTCGGAAGCGCAGAGGCTGGCCACGCATGCGCCACCTCTTCGAGCCAGTGGCGAACGGGTTTCCAGCATGGTCCACGTGGGGGTGCACGCCACAGAGCATCACGCGAAAGCACCACGCCAATATCGCAAATATGCTGTTGAATGTGCAGCGGCCCAGGCACCCGCAACGACAAACGAAGCGTTTACTGAACGTTACAAACCAAAAGCGTTGAGCAAATTCACCTTGCAAAACTCGCCACAGCACCAGGTAGACTGAGTCCTTGTGGCTGTAGGGCGCAGAATCGCCCCACAAGCCGATCCCGAGCCAGCGACCTGTCGAGGCAGTGATGTCGACACCCATTCTGGCGGCCCACTCGTCCAGGTCGGCCTTGAACTCCCCCTGGTTGCCGTTGAAGCTCGCCCACTTCATCTCCTCCCCCTCTCGGATGACAGCCTCGAGCACCTCGTGGATGAGGAGGAAGGACACCATGCATTTGCAAGCCCTGTCTGCCACAAGGTCCCACATCGGGACTTCGGCCATGTAGGGGTCAGGCAATGTGACTGAACTCAAACCCGAATTACGAAATGCTCCTCGGACGTCTCTGGAAACGTTCCGTGTGTCGGCGATTTTCTTGCCCTTGCGCAAGCGGTGGCTGGTCGGTTTCGCATGCCCAAGGCGACGCAGCGGTGGCTCTGCCAAGATGTCATTCGCCGAGTGTGCATTCGCAAGGCCAGCCACCTCTGCAGGGGTCAATCGAGACCGTTTGTAGAGCTTGCCAAGCTCTCGCAGCATTGGATTGCCAGCATCTCTCGTTGTGCGTTTGGTGATCGTCCTGCGAAGGAAACTAGGCATCAGCTTCGAGCCAAAATGGCTATGGTCTTGATGCACGCGATGATGATGGTGATGATAGTGACGATGCTGATGATGATGATGATGATGATGCTGATGATGATGATGATGATGACGATGACGATGACGATGACGATGACGATGACGATGATGATGATGATGATGACGATGGTGATGATGATGGTGATGACGATGTTTGTGATGATGGTGTGCTGATGATGGTGATGATGATGGTGGTGATCTGCCAGCGACCGCGACGACGAACATGACGATTGCCATTTGCGGCGACGGCAACGGCGACGTCGGCCATGACCTTACAGTTTGTATGCATACGACGAGTCACAGGCATTGTATCAAGCGAGTGCTGCAGCATGTTGTATTAGTGGTAATGGGTTTTGGAAAGTGGTGGTGATGATGACAACTGCGTTTCAGACGGCGACGTTGATGGCTCTGGTGACAGCGACGTTTGAGACGGCGACTGTATGTTTGGTGAGTCAACTCCTCGTCTTGAGCTACCGTTGCCTATCGGGCATCGGTGCCTCCTGTAACCTACTGATGCCACAGGTGCTCTAAGGGGGGGGGGTTCGGGAACCTGTGCATTGGAAGGGAAGGGAGGGGGGGGCGGAGAGGGAGGGAGAGAGGGGCGGAGGGATAGGGAGGAAGAAGTGGCGGATGGGGGGGGGAGGAGAGGGAGGGGGGACGGGCGTGAGGTGGAGGAGCGGCCGAGGGGGCTCAGGAGGCAGAGGTGGACAGGAAGGGCAAGGGAGTGCCCAGGGGAGGGGGAGTGTAGGGCAGCAAGGGAGGAGTGGGGGAGGGGAAGGGAGAGAAGGACCCAGCAAGGTTTTGAAAAGTTTGAAAAAAGTTTGATTTCAAACTTTCCCCCGTGGAAGTTTGAAATCAAACCTCCTTTTGCTTGTAACATTCGCACAAACCGAAGTTTGACAAACCTCCTGGAGTTTGAAATCGAACTTTTTTCAAACCTCTACCCGCCTTGCCGGGTACCGGAGGGGAGGGGGGGTGGCGGAGGCGCCCCCTCAGGAGCTTCAAAAGACCACCTCGGGAGGTGGCTAAGCTGAGAACCCCCTGGGTCACGAGCACCTGATCCCCAAATGACACCACGGCACTAGCCCTAAAGAAGAGTAGGCTTGAAGCCACTCAGCCCCAAAGCAAAAAGCACCCCTAGCCTCACGACGCGAGCTTTTTTATATCGGCGATGTGGGCCTTCTTCAGGGTGGCGAAATGATTCTCGAGATTCGCAGAGCACGACTCGATCTCGCTGGTGCTCTTCGATACCTCCTCGATCGTCTTCTGGGCGCCGCTCGGCTTCGTAATCTCCTGACCATACAAACCGAGGGAGTCCTTCAACGCCGTCTGGGTTGGGTCGGCTGCCGCCCTCATGAAGGAGCCCATCTCGGCGGGGTATCCCTTCGAGACTACCTTGGCGATGCACTCCTCGAACTCAGCGAGCTCCTTGTTCACCTTGTCGCACTGGGCCTTGAACTTCCGAAGCTGCAGAGCGCGAGCCGCCACAGCCTCGCGTAACTTCTTGCTCTCCTCACTCTCGGGCTCCTTCGGCTTTGGGGTAGTTTTCTGCCTCTTCTGCTTGCCGCTGCCGAAGCTGCCGATGATGGCATCCTGCGCAGCGGTGTACTCTGCGACCCCGACCGCGGCCTCCGACGACACGCCCGCCTCTTGGGACCAGCCAGTCATCGACCTCAATATCTTCTTCGATACCTTGAACTCCTTCATGCCCTTCTGCGCCAAGGAGGGGTACGTCGAAGGGCGACTCTCCAAGTCGCCGCTGTCGCAAAGTATCTGGGCCGTTTCCTTGTCATTCAGCCAAAGGGGCCCAGCCAGCGTAGACTGCAGTACCCACTCCTCGCCGTCCTCGGACATGCGCGAGTCGACCGCCTTCGTAGTGGTGTAGCCCGACCTGCGACATGCTGACGGGTCAGTGATGAACTGCGCGATCCACTCCCTGCGTTCATCGGGTGCGAGAGTGCTCCACTTGTCCTTGTCTTGCGTGGACATGCTCTTCCGCAACGTAGTCTGGAGGGTGTTTAACGTTCCAGGGGGCACCTTCTTGAGGTCATCGGCGCTGCACGTCAACTTGCCCAAAGCGTCACGTGCGATCTGAACCGACTTTGGAACTTTGGCCGCGGCCGCACCAGCGGTCTCTATCCCCTCGGCTTTCGGCTCAAGCTTGAGCGCTGAGCCGTGCTCAGCTGGTGCGGCCATTGCAGTCGCTGTAGGCTGTGAACTACCACGCAGTACAGAAGCTGGGCTGAGCCGAAACTGCTACGGGGTATGGGTGTGATGGCGATGGTGGTGGTGGTAGTGGTGGTGGTGCTGGTGGTTGTGGTGGTGGTGGTGGTTGTGGCGGTGGTTGTAGTGGCGGTGGTGGTGGTGGGGTATGTGCGGTGGTGGGGTGGTGGTAGTGGTGATGGTGGTAGTGGTGGTGGTAGTGGTGGTGGTGATGATGGCGATGGTAGTGTGGTAGTGGTAGTGGTGGTGGTGATGGTAGTAGTGATGGTGGTAGTGGTGATGATGGCGTTGGCGATGGTGGTAGTGGTGGTGGTGATGGCGGTGGCGATGAATGGTGGGAGGGTTGAAGGGGCGAGGTGGGTGCGAGGGGAGAGGGGGGGTGGCGGGGTGGACAGGGAGAGGGCGTCGGGGGGGAGGGCAGGGGAGGCGAGCGGGAGGTGATGGTGCATGAGACGGCTATCTTACGTTGAAGCATTTGGTCTATTATGTTGCCATGGCTCGTTAGATGCTTGTTGTTGCGATTTGTTTGCGCCATGAGTTGTTGATGGCGAGGGTGCCAGGGGCGATGACGGGGATGCTACTTGGGATGGCGGAGGTGGTGATTGCGATGGTGATTGGAGGACCGACGATGATTGTTCCCTTTTCGGGCGCCTGCCTGCCCACTGCCACGGATCGCGAAACTCGCAAGCACTGCTGAGGAGGAGGAGGAGGGAGATGTGGATGAGGAGGGCAGTGCTGCTTTATTTAATTGATTGCTTGCCTAGTCGGCCACCTCAGGATGCGCCTCGATGACATCTGAGGCTAAGACCCTCAACTTCTCGCGAAGGCCGTTGATCTTATCCTTGCCCATCTCGCAAATCGGGGAGGCGATATCGTTCAAGAGCCACGCCTGCTCCCCGACGACGCGCTCACACACCTCACGAGGAGAGAGCGTCGAACCAGCGCACTTGCCCGTGGTTACCGAGAGGACCTGCATCTTCTTGCCCTTCTTGACCAAATCGATTAAGAATACGACCATTGTAGTATTGTGGCCGCTGCAGACCTGGAGCTTCACGTCGGACTCGACCTCGTCCTCGTCGCATGGCTCCTTGTCGCCCTGGTCATCCTCTGCATCCTCGATCTCGTCGTCATCGCCAGGGAGATCGACGGCGCCAGCAACGCCGCCTTCGGGAGGACCCTCGGCTGCAGCGCCGCCGCCCTCATCGGGGTGATGAGGGGCTGCAGCGGGCTTCCTCTTCGCACTCGCTGGTCTCCTCATTGCTGCGGCTGGGCGCTTCAGCAGCCCACGCCCTCGTCCACGTCCAGCTGCGCCGCCAGGAGGAATGTACTTCTCAAGCTCGCCGAGCTCGCTCACGCACACATTCGGCACCTCCAGCTCCAGCTTGAACTCGTCGGCCCACACTGCGATCGCCATGCCGTTGTCGCCCTTCCTGTAGTACGAAGCTTTCTTGACGCTCCCATCGCTGAACAACTTCAGCCCAGCCCACTGGTAGCCGTCGAAGTACGCCGAAACCATCGTCTTCTCACCCGAATATTCGCCATCAGATGCCCCCTCGCCCCCGATCCCGTCATCGCGGTCGGCGGTCTTCTGGAGGTTCGGGAAGATGGAAGTGCTGGAGGAGGCACGCTGAATAGGCCATTGGCCACCAAGGCCAGGAGAGCACACCATGTCGTACAAGTCCTTCAAAGGCGACGCATCGTCGCAGTTGGACGCCATCTCCCGCGCATGGGAGCACATGACCCTGATCTTGTAGGCGATCATATTGCGCATCTCGTCGATCGATCTGCCAGCTGCAGCAGCCAGTCGCCCGAAGCCATCCATCAGGGACGCGTCGGTCACTGCCTTCTCGACGCTCTGCTCGACGTCGCCCTGCAAAAAGTGCCCGCCCCTCGGGTCAAGGGTGAACAATCCCATCAGAAGCTCCTTGTACATCAAGATCTTCTCTGGATTCCTGCCGACCTTCATGTCGACTGATTCGTAGAAGTTCTCGCCCTGGCTGATGATCGTCGCGATCGCTGTGCCGATCACTAGAGCCAAGGCCTCCACTGTCTGAGCCGCATCACCCGATGGATGTCGCCAGGACTTCGGGTGCGCACGCTTGGGACACTTCAACATAGGAACTGGCTGAGGCGCAGTCTTTCAGCCAACTGGTTTGAGCCAGAATGGCCATGGGACGGAGGAAACTGACAACAAACAATAAGGTTGGAGCATCACTAGGGCAATTGTCGTTGAACATCGGTGGCAATCTGTCAACTTTCGACGGCGACTGCGGAGCGTGCTCGGCCCCTCGTGAGCGATCCAGGGAGACGCGCGACCAGAACTGCCACTTGCCACTTGCCATTTGCCACGAGCCGCGTGCCACAACCAACAACATGTACGAATTGTAAGTGCATTTGTAACGTATGTGTGTATGTACGAATGTATGGTTGTATGCTTTATGTGTATGTATTGATATATATATATATATATATATATGTATGTGTGTATATATATATACATCTACATCTGAATGTCTATATATATATATATACATATATATACATACATACATGAGTATATTTACACGAACGTTAAACACAAAAATTTAGTAATACACACAAAACTTTAGGAGCCGAGACACAAAAATTTAGTAGTTCAGGGCACGACCACGAAATTTTAGTGATTCGGAAGGCCTGGGTCTGCGGGCGCCCCGGTCCCCTCCGAGGTGCGGGGCGCAGCTGCCCCCCCCCCGGGACGCCATCCAGTGACCACGTGGTCTGGCGAGCTGCTGCCAGCCCTCCCAGGACGCCGAGTGGCCCTGCAAGGAACCGCGGGCTCACCGGACCCCAGGCCTCCAACGTCTCGGAAAAAAACAATCCCCACTTTCGGGCCCCACGGGACCGTCAGAGAACCATCCCGGCCGCCAGGAAACCGCTCCCCGCGCGGGGAAGACACTTCGCAGGGCGTCTGGGGGAACTCCGCCCGACATCGGGCCCTGGACACTCCCTGGGACCCGTCCCGGCCAGGACTCCGTGGGGAATCCCGCCGTGGCGGCCTCGAAGCCAGGGACCGCACGCTCGCCTGGCTGTCTTGGAGCACCGGGCGCCTGAGGAGGCGCGCTCGCATGTCCTGGAGCAGGAGCAGCGCCCACCTCCAGGCCTTGCCGCGCTCGCAGGCGCTGATCACGGCGTGGCAGACCGTCGTACTGGCAGGGCTGGGAAGTGCAGCTTCGTCGCAAGAGATGGGGGTCTTGAGAAGCTGCCTAACGCACGACGGTGTGCCGACCTCGCGCGGTGGCCTGCGCGTGCCGCCAGCGCGGCTCACGACGCGGAGACGAGGGCACTCGAGCAGCGACCTCGCGCGGGCGGCTTGCGCGCGAGCATCGGCGCAACCAAACCCGACTTTACGTCGCTCGTGTGGGGCGCTCCAGAGGGGCCTCGCCTTCGAGGGATCTGAGCGCAAACCTAATTCCTCCCTCCGCGGAAGGCGATGGAGAGCAGCAGAAGCGCAAAACGAGGGCGGCTCCGCCCGCGAAGCAAGACATTTCCGCCCCATCCACCCGAGAAATGCCGTTTCTGGACCTCTAGGGTTTCCCCAGCCAGCTCGATGATGATCATGCCATGCCATGTCGTGCCCCTCGTGCCTCTGTTCTTGGCGGGGACGGGTGGGGAGTGGGGGAAGGAAAGCGGGGGGAGGAATGAGCCCACCATCCCCGAACCTCCGACGGATTATCCAGTGCACGCGTCCCAGGGGCGTCGACCCCTTCCCCGAGATGTTGTTTCAACGACGGCACTGGAGCTTCTGTCAAGAGGGAGTGGTTGCGAGCGCAGAAGCTACCAGAAGCTGCTGCAAACGGGCGGTCCAGTGCTTACACCCTGGACCCCGCGGCTGACCAGTTTTTCATCCCGGATCCATTCCTGATGGTCCTGGGGCCTGGGCGTGGTCCCCCGAGGCCGAAACTGGGAAGCCGCCGAAGGCATGGGCCGCGTCCAGAGTGGGCCTGGCCCCCTCTGCGTGCGGCCGCTTCCCTGGGCACTGACGCCCCATTCCCTTGAGAGGCCCTCTTCTCTTGGACTGGGGGACATCTTGGGCCCTCTTCCCCTTCTTGGGGGCCTCTTGGGGCCCCTTGGGAATGCGCGTCGCAGACTTCCCAGCCCTCAGATTCTGCTGGATGGCCCGCCGGGCCATGCGCGCGAGCAGCGCCAGCGCCGCCAGCCAGGCCCCGCCCTGCTCGCATGCGGAGGCGGCCGCTCCGAAGGACACGACGTCGGGGATGGCGGTGGCGTCCCGCATGCCGTGGAACAACCGCCAGGCGCTGGCAGGGGCTGAGGGTCAACGAAAGGGGGGAAATCGGCCCGGGCAGGGGAACATCGACCCTGACATCGGCGATACATCGCCGACAGTTCGGCGACAGGTCGCCGATGGCGACTCCGCACGTGCCTGGGCGGAGTGGGCCATCAGGCCCCTATCGGCGATCCCTGGGCGATTGGGGGCCGATGCACCTCCCCCAACGTTGCCTCTGAGGGGCGCTCCTTGCCCGAGGCGACCCTAAGGCCGCTAGGAGGGCCCCGAGCGGCCCGGGGCGAGGCACGGGTCAGGGGACGCTCGCGGGCAGGGAACCTGTCCACATCCACAGCCTTGCAGTCTGGACTCCTCGGCCGCGACCCTGTGAGTGCGGGGCGGCTCTGCGCGGATGCCCCGCGCGGAGCGTGCCCATAGGATCGCGTGCCCGTGGGATCGCGGCCTGGCCCCAGGTGCGGACATGCTCGTAGCTCAAGAGGCGCCCGAAGGCTTCAAGATGGCCCGGACCAGGGCGCCCGAAGCTCAAGGGGCACCTCGGGCCAAGGGTACTCCTGCCAGCACCCGAAATCGAAGAGCCATCTGCCACTGCCGCCCCCTGGCGCAGGCACTGATCGTCGCGTTGTGGGTCACGAGGCTGGGCTTCACTGAGGTCTGCCGCATGCGCCGCAGCACGTCGAAGGCTAGCTCCCACTGCAGCGTCTTGTCGCATGCGCTGACGGCGGCGCTGAACGTCACGATGTTCGGCGTCACTTGCTCGTCGCACATGCGGCCGAGCAGGTCGGCTACGGTGCCCCAGTTCCTGCCCTTCTCGCACACACTTATCACGGCACTGTAGGTGATGACGTTCGGGGTGACCCTGAGCTTGCGCATCTCGCCCAGCAGCTCTGTAGCTAGTTGCCAGCGTCCCGCCTGTGCAAGAACCAAAACAAAACGCACAAGTCAACACGCACTCGTGCAATTTACGCTCGTTCACGGCCACCTGAATAACACCAACATGGGTCTGTAAGTCATGTGTGGAATGCGCTACAACGGCACTCCTCCTCAGGAGGAGTGCCGTTCTCAACAACTCATGCAAAGTTGCAGTGTTCTACCGCTTCTGGCGCCTTCTCGCACGAGGTGATGGCGCTGCTGTAGGTTGTAGCGTTGGGCATGGCTCTGCGCCACTTCATCTCTCCCAAGAGCCCCAGCACGACGTCCCAGCGCTGGCACCTGCTGCACGCGCCTACCGCTGCAGAGTACGCAATCGTGCCTCTGGCACGCAGTGGAGTGCCCTGAGGTTATTCAAGGTCTGGCCACAGAGGCTCGGCCACAGACCCCTTGGGCGGCCTGCGGCTCTTGTGTTGTCTTGGGGGATAATCGCTGGGAGTTCAAGCATGTAACATGCTCTGCGATGGTCCTAGGGGCCTGTCTCGGGGCCTCTCGGGAATCTCGCGGGCAGTCTCAAAACCGTGGGACAGAACCTTACAAGTTGTGTGTGATTATTCGCATTCTCGCATTCTCGGCTACAAAAACGTCCAAGACGGCAGAGGCGCCAATGACGGCCCTCAGACGGCCCCCGCTGTCTTCAAGACGGGCCCATGGAGCGTTCGAAGTACCAGTGCCCGTCATAGAGAGACCGCGAGCGGACCACGGGAGCAGCGCCGCTGGCAAATCCACCAGTCCTCCACCCCAAGATGCCCTCAAGACCTCTCAGGGAGGCCAGAGGGGCCCCGGAGAGGCTCTGGGAGCCCCTAAGAGACAACAAGTCCCCCAAACGGCAGGCGCCCCAGGGAATCACCGCACCACATTCCCACCAACCTACTCTCCGGGATAATGGCTGGAAATGCCAAGATCAGGAGCATTCCCGACCGTGTTCCTACAACCCTCGTCACAATTAACCTCAAAAATGTCTTACGTGGCTGAACTTTTTGTGGGGAGATACTGGACGGAGTAGCGGTGACTGCGAGGTACTTGTATGCGTCGCCCCTCGAATGTCGGTCATCGTCGAACTTCCGAGTCGTTCTCGGTCAGACCACCTTGGCCCCGACATTGGAGGGGTGTCTATCGACATTGAAGGGCGCGCCGGCATCGCAGGGGCGTGGTCGCCATTTTTGAGGTCAATTTTGACGAGGGTAGTCGGAGCCCTTCATGGGGGCTCTCCAGGAGTAGCATGGTCAGGAATGCCTCGTTAGTTCGACGGTCCCAACTGCGCCGTTGACTCACAACCTGGGTACGGTGGCGGGATAAGCCGAAGGCCACTGGATCCGCCGCCCCCTGCTTGCAGGGGTGCACGGCGTGCTGGATGATTCAGGTTTTGGTTTTGGTTCTTTTTCTAAAAGGACTCCCCAGTGGGCTTCGGCCCGTCCCGCCGGCCACCCGCGAACGCCGGCCACCCGCGAATTTCCCAAAATCCATCTGTCAATGCCCAAAAACGGCCGTTTCGCTCGGGACATCCTCAAAAAATCGCGAAGATGGCCCAAGATGGCCTCCAAGTCCGCCCGAGATGGTCCAAGACGGCCTCCAAAACGGCCCAAGAGAGTCCAAGACGGCCCAAGACGGCCCAAGAGGCCCCCCAGAGGCCTCCCAGACGGCCCAAGAGGCCTCCAAGAGGTCCTCCAGGAGAGTCCGAAGAGGCCAAAATCATTGATTTTCCATTGGTTTTTGAAGGATTTTGGCATTTGCGCCTTTTCGGCTCTCCGACGGCTCAAGACGGCCCAAGAAGCCCCCAAGATCGCCCAAGAGGCCCCCAAGAGAGCCCCATGATGGCCCAAGTGGCCTCCAAGATGGCCCCTAGAGGGCCCCAAGAGGGCCCAAGAGGCCTCCAACACGCCCAAGATGGCCTCCAAGACGCCCAAGATGGCCTCCAAGACGGCCCTGGAGCATTCCAAGCGGGCCCCAAGTCGGCCCATAGAGGCCCCCCAAACGGCTTCCGACGGCTTCAGACGTGCCAGGAACCCACCAAGATGGCCGAAGTTGGCTCGAAGCTGGCCCGAGACGGCCCAAAAAGCCCCAAAGATCGCCCAAAGCTTGCCCAAGAGGCCTCCAAGACGGCCAAGATGACCTTCAAGATGCCCACGTGTTCCCCGAAGGCTTTCCAAACCGATTCGGGGAACACGTGGTCCGATAGCTTGGCAGGTCTGGCCTCAACGTTCGGCCACATAGGCGCTTCCAAAAAGGCAGGGGGCGGCGGTGATTCGCCGTAGGCGTCTTCGATCCGCCGCCGCCTTTTGCTTTAGCAAAGGGGTGCCTGGCGTGCCAAATTATATGGGTTTTGGTTTTGGTTCTTTTTCCAAAAGAACTCCCCCTGAGGCTTCGGCCCGTCCCGCCGGCCACCCGGGAAGGATGCCGAAAATTCTTCTGGAGGTGGTTGCAAAGGGTTTTTCCGTTCCAGAGGGCTCCAAGATGGCCTCCAAGACGGCCAAGATGGCCTCCAAGACGGCTAAGATGGCCCCCAGATGCGTCCAAGACGGCCCAAGATGCACCCAAGACGCCTAAGATGGCCTCAAGCTGGCCCAAGAGGCTCCGACGAAGAGGCCTTCACGACAGCCCAAGAGGCCTCCAAGAGGTCCTCCAGGAAGGCCCGAAGAGGCGAAAACCTTTCCGGACAAGAACGGGAAGCGCCGCTTCTCTGAGCTTGCGTGCGCACGCGCAGGGTTTTGCACACAACGTGGAATGTCTGGACATGGGGTTGGTCGTCGCTGGGCTTTCCTAAACGCCCAGATGGTTGCCATGCGTAGCTTGTGTTGAGTGGTTGCCTCTGGTTGGGTTGGTCAGGTGCTGCGCGTGGCCTGTATGCGTGTGTGCGTGCGTGTGCTTGTGTATGCGTGTGAGGGTGCGTGTGCGGCTGTGTGCGTATGGGTGCCTGCGTGAGGGCGTGTATGCAGTATGTGTTCTGGGGGGGGCGGGACGGGGGGGTGTGCGGTGTGCGTGCCGGGTGTGCTGGGCAGGCGGGCGGGAGGGGGAGTACGGTGGGCGTCCGTTTTAAACCGCATGGCCGTTTTAACGTGATGACGCTAACGAAGACGATGACAATGTGATGATGATGCCGACGATGATGATGATAGTGGTGATGACGCGGATGATGATGAAGACGATGACGGGTATCTTGGACCGTCTTGCAGTGCTCTTTTAGAGATTCTGGGAGCCCTCTTGAGCCCCTCTTGGACCGTCTTGGTGATGATCATGATGATGATCATGATAATGGCGATGATGATGATGATGATGATGATGATGATGATGATGATGATGATGATGATGATGATGATGATGATGATGATGATGATGATGATGATGATGATGAGAAGGTATCTTGGACCGTCTTGGAGCATTCTTGGACAGTCTTGGATCCCTCTTGAGCTTTTCTCGGACCGATTCGTTTCGCAAACTCCCTGGATATCACCGTTTTTTCGAGGAAGTCTCGAGCGAGAGCCCCATTTTGAACTGAAGACGTCTCGAAGCAGCTCGTCCACTATCACATGTTTTCGAGGATGTCTCGAGCGAGAGCCTCATTTCTAAGATTTCGACGAATTCGCGAGACCCCTGGAGATCTCACTTTTTGTGAGGATGTCTCGAGCGGGAGCCTCACTTTTGACGTAAAGCGTCTTAAAACAAGTCCTTCAAAATCCCACTTTTTATAGGATGTCTCGAACGAAACGGCCATAAAGGGGGGAATCCGCCATTCGATCGACCCCGCCCGACCCCGAGCCCGTGGTCCCTCGCGTCTCTGTTCTTTATTAACTCGTAGGAAGCATTGCCTAAGAAACTCCCACCACCTTTTCGTTCCGAGAAGGCGCTTCCCGTCACCCGATTTGCTGAAGAGGTCTCGAGCGAAACGGCATTTGTTGGGGCTGTTCGGAACATTTTGGGAGCCTCTTGGAAGCTTGTGCGACCCCCTTAGACTGTCCGGGAGCGACTCCAAGACAATGCCAGTTCGGAGTCCCCTCCGGAGCCGATTTTTCAAGGACGTCTCGAGCGAAACGGCCATTTTTCCGGAACCTGACCGGACAAAAACGGGAAGCGATTATGTTTGTTCATTCGCGGGCGTTGGCGTGAGTATTCTGCACGGGGGAGTCCCCCAAGCGGCCCCAGGAACCCCCAAAGCGCCGCATTGACACCAGGCCCTCGAGCAAACGGCAGACATGAGACTGTATGGGCCGGCGGAATGAGCGAAGCGATTAATAAAAAATTGCGATTTCGCCTGAGACATCCTCAAAAAATCGGGATGTTGAAATCGGTCGCGAAATCTTCGGATCTTCGAAAATTCGACTCTCGCCTGAGACATACTCGAAGAAGGGCTATGTTGCAAACGATCCGTTTAGCCTTCTTATGTTTAAAATTAGCGTTTCGCTTGAGACATCCTCATAAAATGGAGATGTTGAAATCGTTGGTGAAACCTTCTGATTTTCGAAAATGTCGATGACGGGAAGCGCGCTTAGACTCGAAGGGTCGCGCGATGGACGTTGGTCCTGGCCCAGAGGGAAATTTATCAACTGGGGAGGTCCAGGAGGGGAAGGGCTCGGGGTACCTCCTTCGGACAACCCTGGCGGATGACGGGAAGCGTCTTCGAGGAACGAGAAGCGAGCTGGACGTTTTGGCTGAGTCCTCCTCATATCAGTAAGAGATCTCTTAACTATAGGGGGTGGCGGGGCGCACGGTATACAAGCTTAGCGGATTCCTCGGGATGGCGATTTTGCGTGAGACATCCTCACAAAATTGAGATTTTCGCGACACCGCGTTTAACAAAAACAAGCGTTTCGCTCGAGAAATCCTCGAAAAGTTGATGACTGCGAAATTTCGCCGTCTGTGAAAATTTGCGTTTCGCTTGGGACATCCTCGGAAAAATGAAATGACGACTGAAGTCTTCAACTAACTCGTATGTTAAGAATTGCGATTTCGCTCGGGACATCCTCAAAAAACGAGCGGCAGCACGGCGGACCAGAACGAAGAGCACGGCAGAAAATGTGCATTTCGCTAGGGACGTCCTCAACAAAATGAGATGTCCTCAACGTCGTCTTGATATCGTTCTCGAAGTACCTCAAGATGACGAAATGAGAGGCCAAAAAGCACGACAAGATGGCTGTCAGAACGATTGGGGGACTTCCGAAAATAGCGATTTCGCTAGGGACATCCTCAAAAAGTGAAAACATACACCAGCATCTACTTGAAAACTGTTGTTCTTACATCGTTTTGACTTGGCTTCTGAAAAGGCTTCCAGACGGTCCAAGGCAGCCTTCAAAACATGTCGATTTCGGTAGGGACATCCTCAAAAAAATGATGCGTGCGACATCGCATCGTAATGATTTTAGGAGGGCATCAGGAAGCAAAAGAAGGCCACAACATGGCTCCAAGAGCGCCCTTAAGGTTGCTGAAAATAGTGATTTCGCTAGGGACATCTTCAAACAAATAACAAATCGAACAACATCGTTTTGAAAACTGCTGTTTTAACATCGTCTGGGGATGGCTCCTGAAAAGGCTTCGAGATGGTTGAAACCAGTCATCTAAAAATGACGATTTCGCTAGGGACATCCTGAAAAAATGAATGTGTGTAACATCGGACTGTAACGGTTTTGTAAGGCATCAAGAAGGCCCCCAAAGGCCCCAAACAAGCCCAAATTTGACCCCCAGGAGCGCCCTCGAGACGATCCAAAATGGCGATTTCGCCTGAGACATCCTTACAACAATGACATGTTCACAACATCGATTTCATCAAACATGAGCGTTTCGCCTGAGACATCCTTTAAACATGGGAAGCCGCGAATTCGACAGATGTTCAAAAACGGGTGTCTCGCCTGAGACATGTTAACAACAATGATATCTTGGAGTGGCGTTTTTACTACCTCTCGTGTTAAACATCGCGCTCTCGCTGCATACATCCTCAAAACAATCGGGCGGAGCATGGCCGGCGAAAAAAGAGCAAAGCTGAGAATGAGCAGTTCTGCCGTGCTCCTTCGCTCTTGACGTCTATTCTGTCGTGCTCTTTCGTTCCTGGGGTCTATTCTGAAATGCTCCTTGTTTTTTTTGTGCCGTGCTCCTTCGCTCTTCGGGCCTATTCTGCCATGCTCCTGGCCATTTTCTGTAACAATCCTTTGTTCTTGGGGCTTATGATGCCGTGCTCCTGGTCGTTTTCTGCCGTGCTCCTTAGCTCTTGGGGCATATTCTGCCGTGCTCCTTCGATTTCGGGGTTTATTCTGCCGTGCTCCTTTTTTTTTCTTGCATACTCCTTCCTTGGGGCGTATTATGCCGTATTCTTGCATCTATCTTGCCGTGCTCCTTAGCTCTTGCGGTCTATTCTACCATCCTCCTGGTCAATGGTCGCGTTTTGCAGTGTTCCTTCTTTCCTGGCGCCTATTCTGCCGTGCTCCTCAGCTCTTGGGGTCTATTCTGCCGTGCTCCGGTTCTTTTTCCTATCATGCTCCTTCGCTCCTGGGGCCTCATTCGCCGTGTTCCTTCGGTCTTGGGGTCTATTCTGCCGTACGCTTTGTCTTGTTTTGCCGTGGTCCTTTGCGATTGAGGTTCGTATTCCTAGTTCTTTTTTTGCCGTGCTCTTTAGCTCTTGGAATTGATTTTGCCGAACATAGAGGGGCACGGCAGAACACGCAAGAACACGGCAAAACAGACAGAACACACCGGAGCACGGCAAAACACACAGGAGCACGGCAGCACACGCAGGAGCATGGCAGAACAAGTAGGAGCATGGCAGAACACACAAGAGCGGTCCGTAGCCATTTTGGCTCAAGGCATGGAGCACCCGACGACCGCGAGTCGTCCGCGGCGTTCCGAGCGCGAGGGGCTCCTCGCTTTGGGCCAGTGCAATTCTTTGTTTTGCTCCCTGCATACGCAGCGCGGAGGCGCATCCTGTCAGCCCACGTGGCCTGGGCCATGGCGCGGCCCTCGCGGGATGGCGGCAGCGGAGGCAGGCGCAGCAGGACGTACTGGATGTGCAGCTGCGGTGGATGGAACTGGGACTGGCGCACCACGTGCCTTGGCTGTGGGTACGCGGCCCCGCCCTGGGCGCTGGATGCTGCTGCCAAGGCCAAGCCCCAGGCGGACAAGGACGGCTGGGTGGATCAGCCGCGCGGGCGCCGTGCGCAGCGGCAGGCCCGCAGTGCGGCAACGAGTGCGGCAACCTCCAAGTCGCAGACCTCGGCGTCGGGCGCCAGTGGGGCGCCCAGCGGCAGCGGCGCCACAGCGATCGAGAGGCTGCAAGTGGCGGTCGAGCAGCTGGAGGCGCTGCAGGCGGAGCCGCCCGACGGAGTCGACTGTTGCTTCACCGACGTCGTCGCCAGCCAGCTGGAGGCCAAGCGCGCCGAGCTGGCAGAGGCCCAGCGGGCCGCAGCGGAGCAGAAGGCGTCCTCCACGCCGCTGTCGACGATGCTCCACAAGGAGGCGAACGCCATCAGCAAGGCGGAGAAGCGCCTCCGTGCAGCGCGCCAGAGCCTGGAGCAAAAGCAAGAGGCTCGTGGACTCGTCGAGGCCCAGCTGCAGAAGGCCCAGGAGGAGCTGGCGCAGCTCGACGCTGAGGTGGAGGAGGCCAGCCGTGCGCTCCACGCCCTCGAGGAGGAGGCCAGAGTGGAGGCCGCGGCCCTTTCGGCCAGCGCAGTAGCCTTCCGCATCCTAGGAAATGCCCTGCCCCACGCCTGTGCTGGAGAAGGTGAGGACACCCAGGAGCGAGTGGCGTTCTCCAAGTGTGGCGCCTACATGACGCTGGGCGGCCGCTCAGGGGTTAAGCCTCGCCTCAAGGAGCGTTGCCCAGGCGACAAGACCGACAGGGGCGGCAGGAACCAGCGCAGCCTGTGGCTACGAGGACTCCATCCTGGGGGCAGGAGGCAAGAGGGGCCACGAGCTGCACCTGGAGTGGCCTGGCACGGCAGCGGAGCCAGCTGCAGACCCCTCGGCCGCGGCGAGCAGTGCAGGCAGCGCCCCATCGGCAGCTGCGGAGCCGCGAGTGGCTGCGGACCCAGGAGGAGGCCCCTCGGGTGCGGCCGTTGCCGCGGCCGCCGCCAGCCCGCCCAAGCGGCGCCCAGCTGCGGCGAGAGTGGGGGACCTCGGCGAGTTCGGGGTCGTCGACGAGGGGCTCGCCGCCGCGGCTGGCACTGAGGGCGGAGCCCTGGAAGGCCGCAGGGTACGCTGCCGAGTGGCGCGCCGTGGCGGCTTGTCCGTGGGTGAGTGAGTGAAAGGTTGCATCGCTGTGGCTCGCGCCTGCTGCTCCGCCTGGGAGCAGGCTCCCGCCGCCCTCGGTGCCTTTTGGGGCTCGGCGTCTCTCGGGAACGCGGGTCCCGTCTGGTCCTGCCCGCGTGCTTGCACTTTGCCTTGAAGCCCCCGTCTTTAACTTTAACTTTAACACACAAGAGCGCGGCAGAATGCACAGGAGCACGACAGAACACACAGGAACACGGAAGACCACGCAGGAACACGGCAGAGCACACAGGAACATTGCATATTTCGTTTCACATGCTTGGTGGACGAAGCGACTCTTCTCAAGGAGCGAATTGGAATACAGCCCTGAAGATCGTCCTGGATGGTCTATTATGCCGTGCTCCTGTTTTTTTCTATCCTGCTCCTTCGCTCCTGTGGCCTATTCTGCCGTGCTCCTTCGCTCGTGGGGCTATTCTGCCGTGCTCGTTGTCTTCTTCTGCCATGGTCCTTTGCTTCTGGGTTCCGTATTCCTGGTCCTTCTCTGCCGTGCTCTTTAGCCCTTGGGGTTGATTCTGCCGAACATAGATGGGGCGCGGCAGAACACGCAGGAGCACTGCAAAACAGACAGAGTACACAGGAACACGGCAGAACACACATGAGCACGACAGCACACGCAGGAGCGCTGGGGACATCCTCAGCAAATGAGATGTTCGCAACATCGCCTCGACATCGTTTTCGAAGTGCTTCAAGACGAAGAGATGAGAGCCCCCAAAGGAGCCCAAGATGGCTCCAACAGCGCCCTGGAGTCTGCCGAAAAAATGACGAGCTATCTAATTTGTCTGCCATGTTCCTGGTCTTCTTCTGGTTTGCTCCTTCGCTCTTGGGGCCTATTCTGCCGTGCTTCTTAGCTCTTGGGGTCTATTATACCGTGCTCCTGGTCTTCTTCTGCCGTGCTCCTTCGCTATTGGGGTTTATTCTGGTCATTTTCTGCCGTGCTCCTTGGCTTTTGGGGTGTATTCTGCTGTGCTCCTGGCCTTTCTCTGCCGTGCTCCTTCGCACTTGGGGCATATTCTTCCCTGCTCTTTAGCTCCTGTGGTCTATTCTGCCATGCTCCTTGTCTTTTTCTTCCGTGCTCCTTAGCTCTTGGGGCCTGTTCGGCCGTGATCCTAGCTCCTTTGCTCTTGGGGTCTATTCTGCCATACTCTTTTGCTCTTGGGGTCTATTCTGCCGTGTTCCTGGTCTTTTTCTGCCGTGTTCCTTCGCTTTTGGGGTCTATTCTGCCGTACTCCTTTGCTCTTGGGGTCAATTATGCTGTGCTCCTGGTCTTTTTCTGCCGTGCTCCTTCGCTCTTCGGGCCTATTCTGCCGCGCTTCTGGTCTTTTTCTGCCGCGCGCGCCCAGGAGCTCCGCCAAAACGACCACCGCGACGATCCGCACGGCAGGATACAGGAGCACGGCAGAACACACAGAGCACACAAAGGCACGGCAGAACACAAGCACGGCAAAACATGAGCACGGCAGAACACACAGGAACACAGCAAAACACACCCCGCACGCACGCCGACACGCGCGCCACGGCATACCTTCGCGGCGTAACAACAACAGAGCATATTCCACATGCTTGGTGGACTAAAGCGACGCTTCCCGTTCTTGTCCGGTCAGGTTCCCCAGAATGGCCATTTCGCCTGAGACATCCTCACAAAATGGAGATGTTGGAGGTTATCGTTCAAGACGTTGTATGATAAAAATGACGATTTCGCCTGAGACATCCTCGAAAAAATCAAGATGTTGAAATCGGAGAGAGCGTGATCCACCGCCGCTTTACTGTGGAAAATTGCCAACCTTTTCCTCCAGAGCCCGGGGGATCCACCCCAACCTTTTCCTCCAGAGCCCGGGGTCTCCCCCCCCCCGAAAATCCCCCCCCCCTGCTGGACCCCCCCCCCCCTTCCCCCCCGGCAAAACCCCCCCTCCCCTTCCCCCCCCCCCCCCCCCTCCCCCTCGAAAACCGGGGGGGGGTCACTACCGGTTCGAACCCTCCCCCCCCCCCTCCGGATCCGGAAAACCGGGGGGGGTCACTACCGGTTGGAACCCCCCCCCCCCTCGAAAACCACGGAGGGGCGTCACTACGGTTCGACCCCCCCCCCCCACGCACCGCCAGCAAACGACTCCCGGTCCCTACCACCGCTCGCATCACATCCCCCACTGTTGTTCCCAGCACCACTGTCCTCACCACCACTGTCCCCACTGGTTCCACCACCGTCCCTATTGTCCCCACCAGTGCCCCCACCACTGTCGCACTGTCCCCACTGTTCCCACCACTGTTCCCACCACGGTTCCACTCTCCCCACTGTCTCCACGGACCCAACCACTGCCTATCCCCACTGTCCCCACTGTCCCACTGACTCCTCCGCTGTCCCACTGAGCTGTCCCACTGTTCCCACCACTGTCCCCACTGTCCCCACCACTGTCCCCACTGTACCTCTGTCCCATTGTCCCACCGCCGTCCTCGCCACCGCCTTTACCACTGTCCCCACCACCATTGTACCCTCCACTATCCCACTGTTTCCACCTCATTCCCACTGTCCTCACCACCACTGTCCCCACCACCACCGTCCCCACCACTGTCCACTGTCCCCCCTGTTCCCACCATTGCCCCCACCATCCCCACCACTGTCCCCACCACTACCGTCCCCACCACTGTCCCACTGTCCCACTGTCCCCACCACTGTCCCGCTGTCCCCTCACCACTGTCCCCACCAACACCGTCCCCACCACTGTCCGCACCCCCACTCGGTTTTCCAGGGGGGGGGGAGTTCGAACCGGTAGTGACCCCCCCCCTTTTCATGATGAACTGGGGGGGGGGGGGTTCGAACCGGTAGTGACCCCCCCCGGTTTTCCGGAGAGGGGGGGGGGGGAGGGGTTCGAACCGGTAGTGACCCCCCCCGGTTTTCCGCCAGCAGCGGTAGAACACGCTCTTTCTGAAATCGGTCGCGAAATCTTCGGCTCTTCGAAAATGGGGCTCTCGCCTGAGACATCCTCGAAAAAGTGGGATGTCGAAAAAGCTGCTTTCAGACCTCTTATGCCAAACATGAGCGTTTCGACTGAGACATGCTCAGAAAATGGACATGTTGAAATCGCTGGCTAAACCTTCGGATTTTCGAAAATGTCGATTTCCCCCCACACATCCTCCAAAGAGTGAAAGGTTGAAGTAGATGTTGTACGACATCTTTAAGGGACGCTCTCGAAGGATCTCCAAGATGGCCCCAAAGGCAAATTCATTGAAAAAAACATTGGTATTTCAATACTTCTGTTCAAAAGTAAGCGTTTCGCTCGAGACATCCTCAAAAATACTCGCCCACAGCAGGTGGAGTTCACTGCCCGCGCGAGTTCAGCCCTCCCTGATGAGAGCGATGAGGTTGGTGACGGTAATGATGATGATGATGATGATGATGATGATGATGATGATGATGATGATGATGATGATGATGATGATGATGATGATGATGATGATGATTATGACGACGACGATGATGATGATGATGATGGTGGTGTTGGTCATGTTGGTGATGATGATGATGATGATGATGATGATGATGATGACGATGATGATGATGATGATGATGATGATGATGATGATGATGATGATGATGATGATGATGATGATGATGATGATGATGATGATGATGATGGCGACGGTGATGATGATCATGAGTGTGGGCGGAGGGGGGCATTCTTTGCAGCAGACGCAGCACGGCTTGCTCTGACGATTTAAAAGGGGCTTTAAATCACACGATTGCGCAATCTGCGGACCTTGTCCGTTTCAAGACACACCGTGGAAGAAGGGGGGAAAAGGGCGGGCCACACAAGAGAGACCTGGAGCCACAACGGTTGCGGAAGGCACGCTTCACAGCCCCCCTCCTGGCACTCACTACCCTGCACACAGATCCACGAGTGTGGGCGGAGGGAGACATTCTTTGCAGCAGACGCAGCACGGCTTGCTCTGACGATTTAAAGGGGCTTTAAATCACACGATTGCGCAATCTGCGGACCTCGTCCGTTTCAAGACACACCCTTACCCATATCATGTTCTGGGCGGGTGGGTGGGGCACCAACGACTCAGGAGTTGGCCTATGTAGAGACAAAGCTGGGGAGGGTAGGCGGACGCGACCTTGGACCACAGCTGTTTGTTGTCCGGGGTGCGCCCCGCGATCTCAATGTGAGGCTGGCCAGAGAACGAACAGTGCCCACCCCTCCCCGCGCAACGGGCCCCAGCGAGCTCCTCCAGAGGCAGGTGGGGGAACAACAGGGTCGTGCGCTTCCTGTGCGGTGTGCCGAAAGCACAGTAGTCTATCTGGACAGAGTTCTACTTATCTAGCAAACGTTTAAATCCCGGGAGCTCCCACAACATGCTTGAGGCGGGGTTCTCGATCACGCAAGGCACGCCTAGACGCGAGAGGGCGTCGAAAAGTTTGGCGGCCCACTTAGCTTGTTTGTTGCTTTCCTGGACCTTCCGAAAATCATTGGGGGGGAGGTCGGGGAGGCCAAGTAGGTGCTCGCGGTCCCGAATCGGTGCTGGCCAGCCTTTTTTGCCCGACCTGTTCCGCCTAGCGCGGGGCCAGGACGTGCACACAAGGCCGATCCAGCACATAGCAAGAACATTATGGGAGGCAGCTTCGAGCAGGCGCCTCGAGACATCTCTATGCAAGCAATCCTCCAGCGGGGAGTCGGCCAGCTCCCAGCTGCGTGTGAAGAAACCGACGCTCTTGCAGGCAGTGCTTATGCCGCGACTGCCTGCCATCAGCTCTGCCACGACCCAACCTGGCCGAGGGACAGACGGGGCGATGACGAGGCCGCCGCGCGGGCCCCAGTTACCCCAGGCCGAAAAAGAGCGGGCATGATTCACTTGGGGATGGTCTCCGCGGCGACGGTCCGCTCGAACAGCGACCCCATCACCTCGAACATCTGGCGGCCGAACTCCCTCGAGGCGGGAGTCATGGCATTGAGGGGCCGGTGCACGGCGCCGGGCTTCCCGCACCTGTTCAGGGACGAGTCCGTCCTCCAGTGGCCCTGAGCCTTCACGGTCTTCCGGTCCCGCCGTCCTGAGAGGACGTCGTCCGACGCCCCGCCGTGCCGCAGCTGGTAGAGGCAGACCCGGGGGAGGCCGCACTTCCTCGCTGCGACACCGAACTGGGCCGCCACGAACGCGCCGGGGGTGGGGAAGATCAGGTCGGTCGGCGCCCTCCCCCGGACATGGGCCGCCAGGCGCTCGCCGAGCCAGACTGGGTGGTCTATGATCACGGTCTCGTCCGAGGTGCCCGTCTTGGTGAGCTCTCGATGGGAGCCCCTCGGATCGCCTGTCGCCTGGCATGCTCGCATCCATCTGGGTCGGGGCGAGGATCAGGCTCCAGCACCGCAACTGTCCCGAGGCCCTCGAGGGGGCCAGCAGCTGCTGCACTTGTAGCTTCCGAAGGGCTCCTGGGCGGATGTAGGTGAAGAGCGTCGATGCCACCTGGAGCGCACAGTCCCTCTGCCCCCGCGCCAGCATCTCGGACACGACAGCGCCGAGGAGTTCCCGAGGCACGGGGGCACGAGAAGCAGGGGGTCGGCGCTTGGCGTAGTCTCGAAGCCCACGGTTCAAGCGCGGCATCGTCTGAGAGCCCGTGCACCACGGGTAGGCGTCCTTGACCGCTGCGACCAGGATGGACGCGTCGGCCCGGGTACACTCCGCCTCCAGCATGAGGTCGAGGAACTGCAGCACCCGAACCTCCATGTCCTCGATGGTCGACGGCACCCCCCCTCCTCGGCGAGGAACACCTGAAACGCATCGGAGTACGCCTTGTAGCCGACGCGCGTCGCGTCGGCCGCCGCGGCCAGCTCGCGCCTGGAGAGCGCCAGGGCCGAGGCGGGGCTGCTCCGGTTGGGCTCCAGGGCCTTGGCCAGCCGAGCGTGCAGCTGGGGCGGCGGCGCCGGGGCGTGCGCCGCTGGCCGCGCCCGCGCCGCGCGGGGGGCGGCGCTGGCGGCGGGCTTGCGGCAGGCCGCGGGCCTCTTGGCTGGGGCCGCCCTGGCCTCCAGGCCGCTCGGCCTGCGCACCAGCCCCTCGGCCACAGCGGCGGTCGCCAGGCGGCGCCTCTTGGGCCGCGGCCCCACGGTCGGCGCGGGCAGGCGGTCCGAGCTGCTCAGCGGCTCCTCCACGGAGGTGCCGCGCCCAGCCGCGCTCAGCGGGCCCAGCATGCACCGGAGAGAGGCCTTCGAACGTCCTGGAGGCCTCGTCGGCTGGCTGCCACTCCGACGGTATCCACCGAAAGTGGGGCCCAATGTTGGTGGCGAGGGTTAGAGCCGCAAGGCGACGGTTGAGTTGTAACATACAGTATGACGGCGATCGGCCCCTATCGAAGCAGCAGCAGACGCCGAAATTGTCGAGCAGGAATAAGTGACGATGATGATGGTGCGAAGGGTCCTTGGCGAGACGACGTAGAGCCCATAGCATAGCCCTCCCCTCCTTCAGCCCGATGTGTTCGATGTAGCGATACGGACCCTTGTAGACCACCCTCCACCCCTCTTTATGTAGCACATGACGAGGGACCTCTGGGAACCCCACGACCTTGGCCCACCCATCGATGACATTGTTGGTGAGGACGGTAGCAGGGTCGGTGATCTCAGGGAAATCATCGAGGGCTCTCTTTCGGGGGGCCCATTCTTCGGGTTGGAGACGTTTGAACCTCCACTTCTCATGCCACCTTCCAAGCTCAGAGACTTCCGAAGTATCCAATTTCTTCTCACACACTCCGAACCCCGTCGTGGAGGCGTCGGTGGCCGTCACGGTCGACGACCAAGGCCTGTCGAGCTGGCTCCCCAGTAGCACTGCCACGGCGGAGAAAATCCATGCCTCGTACCGGCAAGAGCGCCAGAGTCGACAAGGCCGCATGTAACGATCACGGATAAAATCATATGGAGCACGAGGGACGGACATCCCTGCTCGATTGAAAAGCGCTGCGGCGACACAATGTCCGACCACCACTTCAACCTGGCGGCCAGTCACGATGGGGCCGCTCGCTAGCCACTGCAGCGCACCTCTGAGCAACCACAGCTTCTGCCCGGTGCGCCTGGTGACGGGCGGATGGCCCCCCACGTCGGCCCCCAGGATGGTCGAGTGCACGCTGGTCTCTGAGATCTCGTGCATGCTGAAGCCCTCCTCGGAGAAACGGGCCACGACACGATCCCTCAGCTCGGTGACCTCCTCAGCCCGTGCCCCAAGCACGTTGATGTTGTCTGAGTAGGGCAGCTCCACGGGGCCTGAGGTCAGGGACGGCAGCGGCCAGGCTCCCAGGGCGATCCTGTCGTCGGGGGCCGCGGCGCGGCGCAGCATCTCCAGGTGGATACGCCGCGCCAACCAGAAGCTTCAACTCCAGCCCATGGGGAGCACCGCCAGGCACGGGTGGACCCTCTCACGCCCGGTGAACTTCTGGCCGCGCACGTCCACGGACAGGCCGAGCTCGAGGGCCACCTCGACGGGCAACGAGGGCAAGCAGAAATAGTTACTCAGCCTCCCGACGCCGCCGCACTGGTAGAAACAGGCCTCGATGTCCGCCGAGGCAGCGTACAGCCCCTGGCCGGGCTCCAGCTCGATCGCGCTCATCGCCTCGGAGCTCCCGATCTCGACGGTGGGAGCGTGGGCGATGAGGATATTGGTGAGCCGGCAGTCGAGCACGAGCCTCTGCTTCCCATTCTTCTTGGCCACGAAGAAGGGGGTCACAAGGCTCAGCGACTCCGACGCCACTCCGAGTAGTCGTCGATCCATCAGGCGCCGGAGAAAATCCACATGGGCCTTCTTGTCAGCCCGCAGCGCGACGTCAAAGTAGGGGCGCGAGGGAGTGCGTCCCCTACGCTCGGAGACGACATCGGGGCTCGCGAGGATGAGGTCTTCGAAGTTAGTCAGCACCTTCCGAGCCTCCACGTCCAGCACCCTCGCGGTGTCCACTGGGCCCCGCCCAGGGGGGGGGAGAGATAGCCGTTCAGCGTCATATGGTTGCACTGCACTACCATCGCCTCCATAATCGATACGAGGTCCCAGAGGCTGAGCCGCAGCTTCGCGGGGTAAAAATTGATCAAAATTCTGCCGGGCCTCCCTGGCGGTGTGCAGTAGGTGTCGGTGCACCGAGGACTGCGCTGGGCTCGCCGGCCCCACCGCGTCGCACTCGCAGCCGTAGAGGGCGTTGAGCGCGGCCACCATGTCGTTTGCATCGTCTAGGGCCAGCCGGCGATACGTGCTGCGGCGGCGGGCCGTCCTGGGCGCCCCGACGCCCTCCCATGTCAACCCCTCTGGGCCGACCGGAGGTAGAGGAAAAAGTTCATGCGGTCCACCGAGAGGTCGCGGGCCGACATGTTCTGGCGGCGGAGCGGCACGGCGTTGCGCGTCTCCCCAACGCCAGCGGTCTCTGCGTGTCTGGCTGGTATGAGTGACGGGAGGGGGGTTGCCAGAGAGGAACATATCCTTTCCCCCTCCCACGGCCGAGACGGTCATGATGCCGGCGGCGGGCCCTTCTTCCGGGCCGCCGCCGACTTTGCCTCCGCCTCGGCCTCTCGAGCCTTCCTCTGTTCCTTCTCGATCGCATGCTCCTTCGACATCTCGGCCGCCACATGCGCCCGAAGGGCGGGCGTCACTGTGACACCCGTGCCCTCCTCGTCCTCGCCCGTGTAGATGTGCGAGCCCTCGAACGCTTGCTTCTCAGGATCATCCCTGTGGGCCGTCTCGAGCAACATTCGCCCTCGATTCAGAAACTCGCAGCACGACAAGTTCGCGATGTTGAGCCCGTCCGACTCCATCGCGAAGGTGAGAGCACGGCATAGGACTCGGTGTTCGTGACCTGACCGCGATCCTGCTGGCACTCTCGACTCCATCAGCCACCGATCGTGGGCGGCAGTGAACCCCCCGAGCGAACGCAGGTACATCTCATTCACCGAGTCCTGCAGTGTCCCAGGGCCCTTGGTCCGCAGCGGCACACTGGGATCCCGCACGACCAGGGCAGCGTCTGCGGCAAAGGCGACGGGGGTCGGGGAGCACGGCCGTGGCAGCAGGCGCGGGTCGCCCTTCAGCAACACCTGCTGACGACTCAGGCCCCAGGCCGCGAGGTCCGTGCCCGGCGCGACCCTGGTGAGCGACACGATCTCCCCGTTCACGGTCACGAAGGCACGGCCCCCCACGTCCAGCGCCGTCGGCGGCAGCGGCACCTCCTGCCCGAGCACGAAGGTGTCCACGGGCTCGTCCAGCACCCACGCCCCAGCGGGCCCCGCCAGGCGGGGTGGCGGCGGCGCCACGGCCACGCCAGGGGCGGGCGGCACCGCCACGGGCAGCGGCGTCGGGACAGCCACCGGGGCCACCCCGCCCGGGCCAGCGCGGGCCGCGGCAGCAGGCGGCGCGGCCAGCCCACGCGACGCCCGCTCGACCTGCGCACGGCGCTCGCCCTCGGCGAGGAGCTGCGTCAGGTCGGCGCCGGCAGGGCGCACCCGGAAGCGGTAGACCTGCATGCCGCCCATCCCGAAGGGCAAGCGACCGTCCGTACTGCCCAGCCGTAAGCCTTGCAAGTCGGCATTGGCTGCATCGATCTGTTCGATAAAGATGTCCAGGTCAGGCGACACTACTACATACTCGCTCGCTGCCACCCAGCTCAGGATGATCCGCTCGTGATACAAGTCATCCCCGACGTAGCACAGGTAGGCCGACGAGCCAGACTCCAGAAAGGCCATCTCAGGCCTGCACCACGACGCCGAGCTTGCCCTTGCCCTTCACAGGCCCAGACGGAGTCCCGTCGGCGATCGGGGTGACGATGGGGCCCGGCGTCTCGACGATACCCCCAGTACGTGGAGTCCAGGGCTCGGCAGACACACGCCGCCTCGGCAGGCACGCGCCCGCCCAGCAAGTGGTGAACGCCGCGCCCACGATCAGTCCCACCAACCCCGCGAGCAGCACGTCGCCTGTCCCCCAGCCTGGCGCCGGGCAGACGGGGCAGACCGCACACACAGGGGCAAGGTCCGATGGCCCGCACCTGTTGAGCTGCGACTGCAGCAGCTCGATCAGCCCAGGCTCCACCGCTGAGCCCGAGCAGTGGCAGTGCAAGGGCTGCGGCGCCACCCAATGGCCGAGCCAGGTGCCGATCAGGTTGGTGACTACACCGTGGATATAAGCCGTGAGGAGACTCATCCACACAAGAGAGACCTGGAGCCACAACGGTTGCGGAAGGCACGCTTCACAGCCCCCCTCCTGGCACTCACTACCCTGTACACAGATCCATGATCTCGCCGTAGGTGTCAGCGCCAATTCTGAACTCGCGCGGGTAGTGAACTCCACCTGGTGCCTTTGGTGGACGTGCGGGGTGAGCGGCACGTCTGAACTCGCGCGGGTCGTGAATTCCATCTGGTACATTTTGTGGACGTTCGGGGTGAGCGCCACGTCTGAACTTGCGCGGGTAGTGAACTCTATCTGGTCCCTTTGGGGACGTTGTGGGTGAGCGGCACGTCTGAACTTGCGCGGGTAGTGAACTCCATCTGATACCCTTTGTGGACGTTCGGGGTGAGCGCCACGTCTGAACTTGCGCGGGTAGTGCACTCCACCTGGTACCCCCTGTGAACGTTTGGGAAGAGCGTCTACGTGACATGTGACTTTAATGTTGGTGCACGTTCTTGCCAAGCTCTTCGATTTCACGCGCTTCCCGTTCATGTCAAGAAAGGTTTTGAAAACGAGCGTTTCGCTCGAGACGTCCTGACAAAATCGAGAAGTTGGGGGTCGTATCTTAAGACGTCTGTTGCTAAACATGGGCGTTTCGCTCGGGACATCCTCCAAAAATCGGGATCTCGAAATCGCTCGCCTAATTTTCGGATCCTCGAAAAATGGGCGTTTCGCCAGAGACATCCTCGAAAAAAAGAGATGCCGACAGAGCTCTTGCAAGGCATCTTTTCGGAGCGATCTCGGATGACCCCCAAGATGGCCCAATAAGCGAAACTATTGGAAAAACACATGTGTTGTAAACACTTTCGTTGAAAAATCAGCGTTTCGCTCGAGACATCCTCCTCCTTCTCCCTCCTCCTCTTCCTCTTCCTCCTCCTTCTGTTCTTCTTCCTCCTCTTCCTCCTCCTCCTCCTCGTCCTCTTCCTCATCTTCCTCCTCCTCCTCCTCGCCTACTTCCTACTTCTCCTTCCTACTTCTCTGTCCTCCTCCTCCTCCTCCTCCTCCTCCTCCTCGTCGGTCTTCTCCTCTTCCTCTTCCTCCTCTTTCTCCTCCAACTCCTCCTCCTCCTGTTCTTCCTCCTTTTCCTCCTCCTCCTGCTCCTGTTCCTCCTCTTCCTCGTCCTCCTCCCCCTCCTCCTCCTCACCTCTTCTTCTGCTGCTGCTGCTGATGCTGCTCCTTCTCCTCGTCCTCCTCCTCCTTCTCCTCCTCCTCCTTCTCCTCCTCCTCCTCCTCCTCCCCTCCTCCCTCCTCCCTCCCCCTCCTCCTCCTCCTCCTCCTCCTCCTCATCCTCCTCCGCCTCCTCCTCTCCCTTCTTCCCCGGTCGTCGTCTTCGCCGTCGTCTTCCTCATGCGGAATATTGAAAATCAGCGTTTCGCTCGAGACATCCTCCCAAAATATCCTCTTCCTCTCCTCCTCCTCTTCCTCCTCCTCCTTTTCCTCCTTCTCCTTCTCCTCCTCCTCTCCTCCTCCTCCTCCTTCTGTTCTTCTCCTCCTCTCCTCCTCCTCCTCCTCCTCGTCCTCTTCCTCATCTTCCTCCTCCTCCTCGCCTTTTTCCTACTTCTCCTCCTCCTCCTCCTCCTCCTCCTCCTCGTCGGTCTTCTCCTCGTCCTCTTCCTTCTCTTTCTCCTCCAACTCCTCCTCCTCCTGTTCGTCCTCCTTTTCCTCCTCCTCCTCCTCCTCCTGCTCCTGTTCCTCCTCTTCCTCGTCCTCCTCCCCCTCCTCCTCCTCCTCACCTCTTCTTCTGCTCCTCCTCCTCCTTCTCCTCCTCCTCCTCCTCCCCTCCTCCTCCGCCTCCTCCTCCGCCTCCTCCTCCTCCTATCCCTTCTTCCCCGGTCGTCGTCTTCGCCGTCGTCTTCCTCATGCGGAGGAGTGGTGAGGATACTCAGGAATATGCTTGTGAACGTTCGGGGGGCGAGTGTCCATACGTATCCCTTGTGAGCGTTCGGAGAGCTCGCCTGTACTACATTTGATCGCGATGATGCTGCAAGTTCTTGCGTAACTCTTCCCTTTCACGCGCTTCCCGTTCATGTCAGGAAAGGTTTTGAAAACGAGCGTTTCGCTCGAGACATCCTCCCCAAATCGTGAAGTTGGGGGTCGTATCTTAAGACGTCGTTTGCTAAAACTGGGCGTTTCGCTCGGGACATCCTCCAAAAATCGGGATCTCGAAATCGCTCGCCTAATGTTCGGATCCACGAAAATGGGCGTTTCGCCAGAGACATCCTCGAAAAAATGAGATGCCGACAGAGCTCTTGTAAGGCATCTGTTCGGAGCGATCTCGGATGACCCCCAAGATGGCCCAAGAAGCGAAAATATTGAAAAACCAATGTGGTTTAAACACTTTCGTTGAAAAATCAGCGTTTCGCTCGAGACATCCTCCCAAATGTTCCTCTTCCTCCTCCTCCTTTTCCTCCTTCTCCTTCTCCTCCTCCTCCTCCTCCTCCTTCTGTTCTTCTTCCTCCTCCTCCTCCTCCTCCTCCTCCTCCTCCTCGTCCTCTTCCTCATCTTCCTCCTCCTCCTCGCCTTCTTCCTTCTTCTCCTTCCTCCTCCTCCTCCTCCTCCTCCTCCTCCTCCTCCTCGGTCTTCTCCTCTTCCTCTTCCTCCTCTTTCTCCTCCAACTCCTCCTCCTCCTCCTGTTTTTCCTCCTTTTCCTCCTCCTCCTTCTCCTGTTCCTCCTCTTCCTCGTCCTCCTCCCCCTCCTCATCCTCACCTCTTCTTCTGCTGCTGCTGATGCTGCTCCTTCTCCTCCTCCTCCTCCTCCTCCTCCTCCTCCTCCTCCTCCTTCTCCCCACCTCCTCCTCCTCCTCCTCCCCTCCTCCTCCTCCTCCCCTCCTCCTCCTCCTCCTCCTCCTCCTCCTCCTCTCCCTTCTTCTCCGGTCGTCGTCTTCGCCGTCGTCTTCCTCATGCGGAGGAGTGGTGAGGATACTCAGGAATATGCTTGTGAACGTTCGGGGGGCGCGTGTCCAGACTTATCCCTTGTGAGCGTTCGGAGAGCTCGCCTATACTACATTTGATCGCGATGATGCTGCAAGTTCTTGCGTAACTCTTTCCTTTCACGCGCTTCCCGTTCATGTCAGGAAAGGTTGGGGGTCGTAGCTTAAGACGTATTTTGCTAAAACTGGGCGTTTCGCTCGGGACATCCTCCAACAATCGGGATCTCGAAATCGCTCGCCTAATGTTCGGATCCTCGAAAATGGGCGTTTCGCCAGAGACATCCTCGAACAAATGGGATGCCGACAGAGCTCTTGTAAGGCATCTGTTCGGAGCGATCTCGGATGACCCCCAAGATGGCCAAAGAAGCGAAAATATTGAAAAACCAATGTGTTTTAAACACTTTCTTTGAAAAATCAGCGTTTCGCTCGAGAGATCCTCCCAAATGTTCCTCTTCCTCCTCCTCCTTCTCCTCCTTCTCCTTCTCCTCCTCCTCCTCCTCCTCCTCCTCCTCCTCCTCCTTCTGTTCTTCTTCCTCCTCCTCCTCCTCCTCCTCCTCCTCCTCGTCCTCTTCCTCATCTTCCTCCTCCTCCTCCTCCTCCTCACCTTCGTCCTACTTCTCCTTCCTCGTCCTCCTCCTCCTCCGAGTCCTCCTCGTCGGTCTTCTCCTCTTCCTCTTCCTCCTCTTTCTCCTCCAACTCCTCCTCCTCCTCTTGTTCTTCCTCCTTTTCCTCCTCCTCCTGTTCCTGTTCCTCCTCTTCCTCGTCCTCCTCCCCCTCCTCCTCCTCACCTCTTCTTCTGTTGCTGCTGCTGATGCTGCTCCTGATCCTCCTCCTCCTCCTGTTCTTCCTCCTTTTCCTCCACCTCCTGCTCCTGTTCCTCCTCC
Organism: Prorocentrum cordatum; assembly: GCA_963575745.1. NCBI lineage: Eukaryota > Dinophyceae > Prorocentrales > Prorocentraceae > Prorocentrum > Prorocentrum cordatum. Next base: position 117,660 of record CAUYUJ010014505.1, read on the forward strand.
TCCTCCTCCTCCTCCTCCTCCTCCTCCTCCTCCTCCTCCTCCTCCTCCTCCTCCTCCTCCTCCTCCTCCTCCTCCTCCTCCTCCTCCTCCTCCTCCTCCTCCTCCTCCTCCTCCTCCTCTCCCTTCTTCCCCGGTCGTCGTCTTCGCCGTCGTCTTCCTCATGCGGAGGAGTGGTGAGGATACTCAGGAATATGCTTGTGAACGTTCGGGGGGCGAGTGTCCATACGTATCCCTTGTGAGCGTTCGGAGAGCTCGCCTGTACTACATTTGATCGCGATGATGCTGCAAGTTTTTGCGTAACTCTTCCATTTCACGCGCTTCCCGTTCATGTCAGGAAAGGTTTTGAAAACGAGCGTTTCGCTCGAGACATCCTCCCCAAATCGCGAAGTTGGGGGTCGTGTCTTAAGACGTCTTTTGCTAAACATGGGCGTTTCGCTCGGGACATCCTCCAACAATCGGGATCTCGAAATCGCTCGCCTAATGTTCGGATCCTCGAAATGGGCGTTTCGCCAGAGACATCCTCGAAAAAATGGGATGCCGACAGAGCTCTTGTAAGGCATCTGTTCGGAGCGATCTCGGATGACCCCCAAGATGGCCCAAGAAGCAAAAATATTGAAAAACCAATGTGTTTTAAACACTGTCGTTGAAAAATCAGCGTTTCGCTCGAGACATCCTCCCAAAATTTCCTCTTCCTCCTCCTCCTCTTCCTCCTCCTCCTCCTCCTTTGCCTCCTTCACCTTCTCCTTCTCCTCCTCCTCCTCCTCCTCCTCCCCCTCCTCATCCTCCTCCTTCTGTTCTTCTTCCTCCTCCTCCTCCTCCTCCTCCTCGTCCTCGTCCTCGTCCTCTTCCTCATCTTCCTCCTCCTCCTCGCCTTCGTCCTACTTCTCCTTCCTCCTCCGAGTCCTCCTCCTCGTCGGTCTTCTCCTCTTCCTCTTCCTCCTCTTTCTCCTCCAACTCCTCCTCCTCCTCCTCCTGTTCTTCCTCCTTTTCCTCCTCCTCCTGTTCCTGTTCCTCCTCTTCCTCGTCCTCCTCCCCCTCCTCCTCCTCACCTCTTCTTCTGTTGCTGCTGCTGATGCTGCTCCTGATCCTCCTCCTCCTCCTGTTCTTCCTCCTTTTCCTCCACCTCCTGCTCCTGTTCCTCCTCCTCCTCCTCCTCCTCCTCCTCCTCCGCCTCCTCCTCCTCCTATCCCTTCTTCCCCGGTCGTCGTCTTCGCCGTCGTCTTCCTCATGCGGAGGAGTGGTGAGGATACTCAGGAATATGCTTGTGAACGTTCGGGGGGCGCGTGTCCATACATATCCCTTGTGAGCGTTCGGAGAGCTCGCCTGTACTACATTTGATCGCGATGATGCTGCAAGTTCTTGCGCAACGCTTCCCTTTCACGCGCTTCCCGTTCATGTCAGGAAAGGTTTTGAAAACGAGCGTTTCGCTCGAGACATCCTCCCCAAATCGTGAAGTTGGGGGTCGTATCTTAAGACGTCTGTTGCTAAAACTGGGCGTTTCGCTCGGGACATCCTCCAAACATCGGCATCTCGAAATCGCTCGCCTAATGTTCGGATCCTCGAAATGGGCGTTTCGCCAGAGACATCCTCGAAAACATGGGATGCCGACAGAGCTCTTGTAAGGCATCTGTTCGGAGCGATCTCGGATGACCCCCAAGATGGCCCAGGAAGCGAAAATAGTGAAAAACCAATGTGGTTCAAACACTTTCTTTGAAAAATCAGCGTTTCGCTCGAGACATCCTCCCAAAATGTCCTCGTCCTCCTCCTCCTCTTCCTCCTCCTCCTTTTCCTCCTTCTCCTTCTCCTCCTCCTCCTCCTCCTTCTGTTCTTCCGTAGCCATTTTGGCTCAAGATGCTTTGTTCCGCAGGGGAACAAGTGGATACCGCCAGTCCGCGGCCAGTGCCAGGGCGCTTCTGCCCGACAGTTTTGTTCTTGTCTCTGTGTGCCTCCTGCAGCCCGCAGGGGGGTGCTCTCGCCCCTCGGCCGCTGCCATGGCGCCCCCTAAGGCTGCTAAGGAGAGGCTCGCGAGGGCCAAACGCTGGGTATGCAGGTACTGCAAGCATGCGAAGACGGGTGAACCGTGGCATAACCATCCAGATGCTGTTTCTTGCTTTCTGTGTGGTGGTGCCAAGGGTCGTGTGTACAAGTGCGATCTGCCGCCGTCCACCCCAAGCATGCGTGCTTCTCAGCCTGCTGGTGGGGTGGCGCGTGCTACGCTCGACGCCAAGGACAGAGAGCTCGCCGCGCTCCGCAAGCAAGTTCAACAGCTGTCTCGGCCCGAGATGCTCGACGCTGACACGCAGTCACCGCCTCAGCAGGATGGTGGCCCGAAGGAATCGGACTTCCAGAAGAAGCAGAAGGTGCTCGAGGCTGCGGAGGCTGCTATGGCCTCTCTGGAGAACGTTGTTCAGGTCCAGGAAGTTGCTCCGAGCATGGTCCCTGGATATGCTGATGCTGACAAGACTGTACGGGATCTTCGTCAGGACATCCATGCGGCCAAGCCGCTTGGGGCTCAGGTTCATGGCATCGGCAAAAAGATTCAGACTGCGGACCAGCAGATTGCGAAGTTGCAGGCCTCTATCGAATCTGAGGAGAAGGCTGTGGCTGACAAGCAGGCTCTTATCGTGGATCTCAAGCAACAGCTGGAGGCCAAGCAGAAAGCCAAGGTTCAGCTGCAGCTCGAGCAGATGGAACTTCTTCGGCAGCGCACGCCTGAGCAGGTCACTCAGGCCCCAGCAGGCAGTGATGCAGCCATCTTCGAGACTTTCTCCGCCTCCCTCGAGCAGCTCAAGTCCTTTGTGCAGCAGCTGGGGGGAGGGGAGCAGCTTTCTGAGGCCTGTGTGCAGCATGTGCAGCCATGGCTGGAGCAGGTCAAGAAGCTGCGAGTGGAGCAGCAAGAACGGCAGCGTGAGCAGCAGCAGCGGCAGCAACAGCAGCGGCCACCTGCAGATGGCCCTGCCGCTTCGGCAGCACCTGAGGGCGCTCATGTCGATATGCCTGTACCTGACGATATGGATTTGGAAGGTTTGCGAACGTTCATATCGGACCATGGTGGCACGCCTGCGGAGTCCGAGGACGAGATTCGTGCGCAGGCCAAGCGGCACATGGAGTCTTGCCAGGCGCTGCTCACCAAGAGGCCACGTAAGAATGCATAGATTTGGGAGGATTGCTTTAGCAGTGGTTGGCATCATGGCGTATACTACTCACATGATCGACAATGGCGGCGATGGCCTTGACGAGCTGTTCGCAGATCCCGGCATCGACCAGGATGACTTCATAGGCCGAGCTCAGTGGCCCACCTGCTGACTTCTCGCCACCACAGGGCGGGGGGGGGTCGGGATTCAGCCCCGAGAAGTCACACCCACCCGCCCGCATGGACTACACCCACAGGGTCGGGCACTTCGGCGACAGCCAGAATTACCGCTCCAGATGGCCAGGGATGTTCCTCCCCGGGGCTGGAGACATCGTCGGCTCTGAGGCTGTCTTCTCCTTCGGCTGCGACGCCCGAGCCCCAACTGGCCCGCTCATCGGGGTTGGGGACACGAGCGAGCTTGAGGACATCTACATCGTCACAGTGGGCGGCTGCGCCTTCTTTGAGCACGTTGCCCCCCGAAGGCACGCACTGCTCAGCTCCCCCAGGCCAAGCCTGTGAGGGAGCCAGAGGGCACCGACCTTCGGGGGAGGCAGGTGGCTGGAGAGCCGCCACATCTCCTCCCCACCTTGAGTTGCACGCAGCTCACGAAAAACAAGTGTCAGGACGCGACAGGGGGACGGATGAGCCTCCTGATTGTAATATTCTTGTCGACGAGCGAGTTCCTGGTGTGGCTCGGGGATCGACTGCAAGTGGCCTTGCTTCGGCCGAGTCAACCGATGGGGTTTATGATGGCGGAGTGGGGATTTCTCATATGCGAGAGCCACCTTCGACTGCGGTCAAGTACAAAGGAGAGGTAGTGACTGTCAACGTCAGTTCTCATGGATCTCTGTTTGAGTACTTGCCAGGTGTGGATTTGGGGGCCAAAGTGCTTCTGGTGCAGGAGCACCACCTTTTGTTTGATCGGCTCCCGCAAGCGCAGTCTCAGGCCAAAGATCTTGGATGGCATGGGATCTGGGCGGCAGCAACTCCGAGTGCAAATTCTGATGTCGGCACGTCTGCTGGTGTGGCTGTGCTAGTGCGCTCAGACATTATGATCACGGCCCCTGATTTGCCTGAGAAGGAGGTTGTCCCAGGCCGTTGCCTTTTTGAACATGTTCATTGGGGGGTACCTGGTGGATTCGCAGTTGGTAGCATTTACCTTGATACTAAAGATGGCATGGGTGCAGTCAACACGGCTTACCTCTGGCAGACTGTGCAGGCGTTGGCTAAGCTCAACAGCGCGGGCATAGACTGGATGGTCGGAGGCGACTGGAATAACCAGCCGTCGGAGATGTTTGCCACGCGATGGGCGGTCGCAGCTGCGGCGACCCCCTCCTACTCGACTGTGCCCACCTGCCGCCGGGCCACCGCTGGGACTGCATTGGATTACTTTATTGTTTCCGCCAACTTGGCAGCAAGAGTTGATTCGGACATACAGGTGGATGAAGGGTTCGCCCTGTACCCACACTGCCCTGTGCATCTTCGCGTCACGGCACAGGATTATCCGCTCTGGCTGCTGGTACCTAGACTTCCGAAGGAGCTGCCACAGGATGCGCCTATCGGCTGTGCCCGATTTCCTTTGGAATGGGATCAAGGCCTGTTTGAAGCTGCCCATGATGCTGCAGGCCTCGCTGCTGGAATGGACACGCTCATGTATGGCATCGAGAAGGAGCTCACCAACCGATATGATCATGTCGGCCCTGCCGCTAAGCGGTACGCTGGTCGGGCGGGGGCTCCTGAGTTTGTCTGGAGGCAGGTCAAGTGGCAGCCCCCTCTCAAGCGTACGTATAACAGGCCGATAACCCTGGCGTGGAAGACTGCACTCAGATGGATGATGCACATTCAGAAGGAGCGTGATAGGTTGAAGACACTGGTTTCTCAGCTTCAGATGGCCAATGCGTCGTGCAGCATCGAGCCTCGGCAATGTACGGCACCCTTGCAAGCATTCAGTGAGGTCAGCGGATTTCTGCGCAACGCACGGCGAAGCCGTGTTGTTCTTCAGCAATTGCCATCTGATGTCCAGAACTTTCTTGGATTCAGGTTTTGGTTGACACTCGCTTTCAGGAGCTCATGACTATCATTGGTAAAGAGGCCACCAGACTTCGCAAGGAAGATCAGCGAGACTCTTATCAGGCCTGGATGCGGTTTCAACGTGAGGCGTTTTAAGTCGGGAGCGTCGATAGCACACCGTGTCTCCAAGGTGCGGCCGATGGACCAGATTGCCCCTTACAACCGACGGCCAGGTGGTGCACAACCCAAGGCGCTCGCGAACCAAGACATGCAGACGTGGAGAGAGGTCTGGACTGAGCACGGCTGCTTGCCGATCGACCCACCAGCTGATGCAGACAGCTGGCCTCCCTTGCCTGGCATTGATGTGGCAACCATCAGGAAGGTGATTCTCACCTTTCCGAAGAAGACCTCCACGGGCCTATGTGCGCTCCATCCACGTCTGTTGTGGCACTTGTCAGATGAGGCTCTAGCAGTGCTTATTGGTTTCTTCACGATGCGAGGAGTTGCTAACTTGGCCTGCAGAAAGGTGCTGGTCGATGATGTGTCGTATCCCGAAGGCTGACGAAGGTCATCGCTTGATCGCAGTGGTGCACACATTCCAGCGCATATGGGGTCGAGCCAGGCGAGAGATTTCTCGATCTTGGGAGGAGCGGAATCGGTGTGAGAATGTCTGGGGCAATCGGACCCGCTACACTTCCTCGGACAGCGCGTTCAGCCACAACTTGGAGTCTGAGATTGCGGTGCTGCGGGGGCACTTCAGCGCCACGGTATTGCTGGATCTTACCTAGGCGTTCGACCTGGTACGGCCATCGCAGTTATTTCGTGAAGGTCTCGTGCTGGGCTACCCTCCTCGGATGCTGTATATGTTAATCCAGATGTTTCGTCAGCCGAGACGACTCAAACGCTACGGCACCTTCTCTGATCCGCTGCAGGTGGAACAGGGAATCCTGGCAGGCTGCACCCACGCGGTTTGCATGCTGGAGGTGCTGACACTGCGAGCCCTGCACCGTGTTCGCGAGGTGCATGGGGCGCTGGTGCCTCGGGCTCTGGTTGATGATGTCTCGGTGCAGTATGTGGGCCCTGACCCTGCAGGTGCACGGGCGCTTGAAATTGCAGTTCGGGCATTTCAAGACGATTCGAGGGTGCTCGGCTCCGGCTTCAACCACAAGAAATCAGGGGCTGTCGCTGCCACTACCTCGTCACGCAGGCTGATGCGGGGCTCGAAGTTCCAGCAGAGGCCTTGGATGAGGAACTTGGGCCACGAGACCATGGGGGTACGGCCGCTACGCTTGCAGGAGAAGGAGCGCTTGCGGGAGCTGCAGAGGAGGCGGCGACGGCCTCATATCTTTCGGCAGGTTGCTGGACGCAAGAATTTGGTGCTGTGGCGTGCGGGTGCTCAACCAGCTGTTGCTCATGGTGCAGGCGTCTCTGGAATGAGTGATGCTGCTCTGGCTGTGGCAAGGTCTGTTGCTGCAACGATGGTTGGGGCGCCGCCGCAAGCGCACAAGACGGCATACTTGTATTGTCAGTGGCAGGTGAGGTACGATCCTATTTTTGATGCGACGACTGCGGTTCTTTGTCGGTTGCATTGTTTTATCTGGGACAACCGGGTCTCGCTCAGCTCGCTGCGCCATGCATGGTCCAGGTTAGCTGCGCGGGCGAGCTCAACAGGCTTTACCTGGGCTGCTGTTCGAGGGCCACTTGGTGCAGCCTGGCTGACGCTAGGCCGCATCGGCTGGGCATTCACTGGCCCTCATCACTGGCGGGACGATCAGTTTCATGATTATGATTTGCTCCGCGCGGCTCCTGCGGACATCAAGGTGCATTTGGAAGAGTCCATCAAGCGCTGGCAGGTGCAGAGGCTGACGCACCATCTGCCGGTGCAGGAGTCTACTCACGATGTTTGGGAGCGTGCACTCCGTCTCGGCCTTCGTGATTTGAGGCCAGCGCAGCTTGGAGCGCTGCGCGGGCTGTGGGCTGACCGCTACCCCACGCCTGCACGTCTCGCCGCCTGGGCAAGGACATTCGCCCACACTGTGCTGCCTGCCAGTCGAAGGACGGGTCCTACGGGCACGTGTGGAGCGATTGTCCTGCTCTGCTGCACCCCGATGAGAGCGAACTTGCGGGTGATTTCGAGGTTCTGTGTGAGAGACACGCTTCTCATCGGGATGCGCTGCGGGCCATTGGACACCGTCCCCTGTCGGGTCCCGACTTTGAGGGCCTGTATTTAAGCTATGGAATCCCGAAACTGTCCATCCAGCTTCCATCCCCACCTGACGTGTCTGAGGTTTGGGCGTGGGGGGACGTTGGGGGTGACTGGGGTCCTGTGGTCTTTGGGGATGGAAGCGCCCAGAGCCCAGCGGTGCCTGAAGCTAGGCGTGCAGGTTGGGCAATCGTCCAGCTCAACGAGCAGCTTCTACCTGTGCGGGCTGTTTATGGTTCCCTGGAGGGTGCGGTCCAGACTGTTGGCAGAGCTGAGAGAACCGCCCTTCTGCAGGCAATGAAAAGGCACCCGACCATGCAAGTTTTCGTTTCTGATCTGTTGTCCTTGGTCTAGGAGGGTCAATCTTGGGATGCTGAGCTGGCGTGCGGCATGAAAAGTATGCTGCCATCTGGAGGAGTGTTTTTTCGCAGGCCACACGCAGGCCTCCTGAGCACCCTCCTCCCACCTTCGTTTGGACCCCCGCTCACCTCACTCTTGAACAGGTTTTAGAAAGAAGACTGGATCCGATCACCTGGATCGGCAATGCATGGGCTGACCTGTTTGCGAAGTTAGCTTCGACCCGTGTGATGATCGCTCGGACGATGGCGGAGGCGATCGCGGGGGAGCTTAAGTTTCATCGTTCCACAATTGAGTACATCTCTTGGGCTGCCGCCAGACTAGCGAGGCTAAGGCGCTGGACTGACCTCCGGCCTCCTCCGAGCGTAGCTCGGCAGCAGCCCCCTCCGAGACTCAGTCTTCATGGGCACAGCTTTTACCTTGATGAGGTATCGGACGAGGTGCGTTGCGTGTCATGCTTTGCTGGGGCGTGGACCCCCAGCACGCTGACCCACTTGTGTAATGGCCCCGCCAAATTTTGTCGGCCCACCGCCCTCTCGGCCCTTAAGGGCCAGGAGTGGTGCCGTGTTCGTGTTCGGGCGAGGCCTGTGAAGGCTGCTGCGGTGGCTGAGGCAGACCAGGCCCTTGTGGCTGCTGGCCTGCTCCCGCCGCCTCCCTTGCCTGGAAACTCCGCGGGGAATGAGGGTGATGCGGCCATCCGTGAATTCGCCGACCGTGGTCACACGATTGAAAGGTACGGGTGTGTTATGATCTGCTCTTTGTGTGCTGGATTTGTTGTGCTACCGCATGGAGTTCCGCGGTCGCTCCAGAACACTTGTCTGGGGGCGTCCAAGGTGCCATCCACGCGGGACAAGCAGCTTCGGAAGCTCTCAGAGGCCTCGAGAGGCCTCCATCCGACCACGGGTGTGAGCCTCGGGGAGCCTCTCCCTGCTGCCCCCTCTTCTCCGTCTCCCCCTAGCCCGTCTCTCTGCTCTGTACAGAGGGCCCTCCGATTTGAGGAGGCTGCTCTCTCGGGGGTGGGAGTGGCGGCGGTGAAGCGGGTGGGGGGGGGGTTCGCGGGGGAAGGTGAGCTCTGATGGGTCTGATTAATTAATGAGGTCGGCCATGACGACGGGTGTCCCATGGTCTCGGCCGACGCTGCTGCCACCACTGGGGGCAGCCTTCGCCTCAGCCTGTGGGTGTCCGTTACCCTGCGGACGCTCTCCAGCCGGCGCCCACCTCCTCCTTCTGTTCTTCTTCTTCCTCCTCCTCCTCCTCCTCGTCCTCTTCCTCAGCTTCCTCCTCCTCCTCCTCGCCTTCTTCCTACTTCTCCTTCCTCCTCCTCCTCCTCCTCCTCCTCCTCCTCCTCCTCCTCCTCCTCCTCGTCGGTCTTCTCCTCTTCCTCTTCCTCCTCTTTCTCCTCCAACTCCTCCTCCTCCTCCTGTTCTTCCTCCTTTTCCTCCTCCTCCTCCTGCTCCTGTTCCTCCTCTTCCTCGTCCTCCTCCCCCTCCTCCTCCTCCTCACCTCGTCTTCTGCTGCTGCTGCTGCTGCTGCTGCTGATGCTGCTCCTTCTCCTCCTCCTCCTCCTCCTCCTCCTCCTCCTCCTCCTCCTCCTCCTCCTCCTCCTCCTCCTCCTCCTCCTCCCTCCTCCTCCTCCTCCCTCCTCCTCCTCCCTTCTTCCCCGGTCGTCGTCTTCGCCGTCGTCTTCCTCATGCGGAGGAGTGGTGAGGATACTCAGGAATATGCTTGTGAACGTTCGGGGGGCGCGTGTCCATACGTATCCCTTGTGAGCGTTCGGAGAGCTCGCCTGTACTACATTTGATCGCGATGATGCTGCAAGTTCTTGCGTAACTCTTCCCTTTCACGCGCTTCCCGTTCATGTCAGGAAAGGTGTTCCTAAGGTTTTTGACGGATTTTGACATTTCCTTCTTTTCGGCCTTCCGACGGCCCGAGACGGCCCAAGAGCCCCCAAAGATCGCCCAAGAACGGCCCAAGAGGGCCCCAAGACGCCCCCAAGACGGCACAGGAGGCCTTTAAGACGCCCAAGATGGCCTCCAAGACGGCCCTGGAGCATTCCAAGAGGGCCCCAAGTCGGCCCATAGAGGCCCCCCAAACGGTTTCCGACGGCGTCAGACGGACCAGGAGCCCACCAAGACGGCCGAACATGGCCCTAAGATGGCCCAAGACGGCCCAAGAGGCCTCCAAGAGAACCTCCAGGAAGGCCCGAAAAGGCCAAAATCATGGATTTCACATGAATTGTTGAAGGATTGGACATTTGTTTGTTTTCAGCCTTCCGACGGCCCGAGACGGCCCAAGTGCCCCCAAAGATCGCCCAAGAGGCCCCAGACACGGACCCAAGAGGCCCCCTAGACGGCCCAAGAGGTCTCCAAGATGCTCAAGATGGCCTCCAAGACGGCCCAAGAGCCCTCCAAGACGTCCTCCAAGAAGGCCCGAAAGGGTCAAAATGGCCTCCAGACGGCCAAGATGACCTTCAAGATGCCCACGTGCTCCCCGAAGGCTTCCCAAACCGATTCGGGGAACACGTGGTCCGATAGCTTGGCGGGTCTGGCCTCAACGTTCGGCCACATAGGCGCTTCCAAAAAGGCAGGGGGCGGCGGTGATTCGCCGTAGGCGTCTTCGATAGACCGTTGTGTTAGGTGCCGCCCGTTGTTGCGCCATCGTGGTCAACGCTGCCAGGGCGCCAGTCCAGCTCCGAATCCTCGCATACGAGCTCACAACAACTCCGCAGACGGCGGGATCAGCCCAGAGCTCCGCGCCCACCGAGCCGTCCCAGATGGCGCACACGCGCGCCCAGCATCCTCCAGCGTAGAGCGCATGGAGGGCAGACCTTCGTGACGTATCCGCGCCCACGGCTTCTAGAGTCTCGCCCCAGGCGCCCAGGGAGGGATATGGTTTCAGGTGCAACTTCGCACGTATCGACACGAGGAACACGCACGCATCGTCTGCGATCGGTTCCAGGCGCACACCACGATTGGGAAAGCCTCGGACACGACTCGCTTCAGGCGAGCGAGCGCGCGCACGCGCCCAGGCACGTCCGCGCCAACAGAGCCAGACTGAGCCCGCCCCCTGCAACTCCCGAGACCTCCCGAGACCTCCCGGGACCCCTGGAGATCTCCAAGAGAATCCCATCGCTCCTCCTTTCCCCTCCTCCCTCCCTCCAGAATCCCTCCCCCCAGGTCCCTCCCGCCCTCCACTGGGTAGATGTGGCCACGGCCTTTCCCGCTCAGGGGCCAGCACATGCCTACGTCCACCGCTGCCTGGGAATCCTGCGGCGCGGCTCTGGATCCCGTGGGCATCGATACAGTGCGTCTGGATCATGGGGATGCGCGGTGAGGATGCAAGGCCCGTGGACGCCCAACTTGAAGCAGAAGTTGGAAGCCCGTGGCCTTGGGCTGAGGGGGCCGAGGGTTCAGGGAGATGCCAGGCTACCCTTGGAGAACGACTCGGCTTCATGATCTTTTCCGACTGCGCCCCTGGCGGAAGGGTGCCTCGCAGGAGCGAGGGCCTCGAGCTTCCGCATCGCCAAGCCCGGGCAGAGCTGGTGGTGGCACAGCGGGGGGCATTGCCAGCGGCGGCGACGCCGAGGGCGCCGCGAGCGGGGCCAGCAAGACTGCACACTCCAGGTGCAGGGATCCTGCCAGCCATCGAGGCTGCAGACGAGCGGTCAGGGAGGAGGAGAAGCGGTGGCAGAGAGGAGCGGTCAGGGAGGAGCGGTCAGGGAGGAGGAGCACGAGCAGAGGGTGCATCAGCCTGTGGAGCAGTGGGAGGAGGAGGAGGAGGAGGAGGAGGAGGAGGACGGTCGACACGAACAGCAGGAGGAATGACGCTGACCCCATGGCTTGCGGCACGTATATCTATTGGCTTCGATGTTGCGGGTCCGACTGCTGTTTCCTAGAGCGTGGCCTGTCTCTCCCCGAAAGGATATTCGTATGTATATGCTTCGCGCCTGCAGTCAAGCTGTTGAAATCTAGGCAGCATCTGCGCACTACGTCTGCTTACCAGGCACCAGGATGATTAATTTGTGGACGTCGTTCTGGGTCTTAGGGCGCACCGTCTCGATGCGCAGCCATTCTGCACGGGGTGATCTTCGGAGTGTGTCTAGGATGCGAGGCGCCCAATGATCACTTCGAGTCTTTCGCAGACGCTCCCAAAGCTCCAGGAACCTCCCAAGCGGGGGAACAACATTTCTGGAACGGGGAAAAAGCGCCTTCACCAGAATGGAGATCGAACCCCCACTTTGGAGACTTTGTGTGACGGATTGTGGTCTTCAATCTCATCGTCCGCCTCCCACTGGGCCTCTCTTGAGCCGTGGGGCCATCAGAGGCGGATCCGGATTAACAACTGACCCCTGCCCTGGGCGCAAAATTGGTCGCCGGACACCTCCTGAGGTAGATCTTGACCAGCTCTCCCTCCCTGGATCGATCCTCGACGACCATGAAGCCCGAAACGGACCCCCGCGAGGCCGAAATCGACGAGACCCCTGCCCTGGGCGCAAAGATGGTCGCCTGACACCTCCTGGCGTCCATCCTGACCAGCTCTCCCCCCCTGGATCGATCTTCGACGACCATGAGGCCCAGAACGGACCCCCGCGCGGCCGAAATCGGCGAGAAGACCTCCAGCGCGCCTTGCTTGTCCGATCCTCGAGCCGCCCGCGGGAGCCCGCCCGCCCCTGCCGGATGCGAGGCAGGGACTTGTCCACACCCACCGCAATGGGGAACTGGTGCTCTCGGACCCCAGGGTGGGTGGGGGGGGGGGCATGGGTAACATTCGGGCCCCAGGGGGGCCCGAGCAAAAATCCACATCCACCGCCTGCCGAGGTACCCAGAGGTCGACTCCCTGGGCGTTGCTTCTGAATCATGCTCCGCCCCATCCAGGACCACGGCCCCGCAAACGGGGACTCTGATAAACCAGGACGTTGAGCACCCCCTGGAGAGACTGCAGCAATGGACCGAGACATCCCCCGACTCTTCGCTTCCTCCATCCCGAATTTGCAAAGTCCTGCTTTCCGGGGCCCTACCAAGTGGACGCAAGCATGGTCAATGACAACCTCCGCAGGCTCTGACAATCGAGGACGGGGAGGACGAGGAGGAAGTGGGAGTGAGTGAGGCGCTCCCCGAAGCGGATCCCTGACCTGTCCCATGAGGTCCCATGGGACTGAACGCCTCCCGTGGACCCCCCCGCCAAGATGGCCTGCAGCGAGCTTCCCGACAGGCACGGGGGCGCGCCGAAGGCGCGAAGGGGGGGAATCGCCGCGCGGCCGCGCGCCGCGCAGGAGGGCACTGTGACGTGCGATGCCCTCCGGGCGCCCGCCGCACCCGCAGGAGGAGCCCGCCCCTCCGCGCCCGGGCGCCTCCTCTGGGCTGTGCGCGTGGCCGCGGTTCACGAGCCACACGCCGTGGGCGCCTCCGCCCAGGTCGCCGCGGGGGGCGGATGGGGGTCGGCCAGGGTCGCCGTCGTCGCCGCCGCCGCCATCGTCGTCGGCGCCGTCGTCGGCGTCGCCGTTGTCGTCGTCGTTGGGAACGTCGTTGTTGTCGTCGGCGGGGGAGGCTCCTGGAGCTCTGGGGGCGACGGCGAGCCTGCCGAGGGCTGGACGAGAAGAAAAAGCCTGGTGCGACGCCCATCAAGGGGAAATTTCCTAATGCGTGGGCGCTTTGGCTGGCATTTGGCATTGGTTGGCGTTGGTTGAGGTTGTTTCGTATTGTTTGGCGTTGCTTGGCCTTGTTAGGCATTGTGTGGTAATGTCTCGTATTGATTGGCATTGCGTGGCGTGGCTTGGCATTGCTTGGCAATGCGTGGCGAGGCAGCAAGGAACAAAGACCAAGGAACCAAGGACCCAAGACCACGAATCAAGGAACCAAGACTAAGGAATCAAGGATCCAATACCAAGGAACCACGGCAGCCCCAGGAACCAAGACCAAGGAGCCCCTAGGAACCTCCCTGTCAAGAAACAGGACCGAGGAGCCTCGAGGAACCCCACCGCGACCATTCTGGTACCCACCTGTCTCCCCACTCATGTTCAGAACCCCCACAACAAAGCCTACTGGGGGAACCGTCGGAATTCTGCGCAGACTTCTGCGTTCGGCAACGGACCGACCGCCCTCCCCCGGCCTTCCGCCCTTTGCGAATCCCTTTTCTGGAGAGCGCGATGAGACAGCAACATTTGAATGCGCGTGCGCGCGACGCCGAATGAATGTGTAGATATTCATATCTGATACATAGATGTATACGTGTACTCGAGCCACGCGCGTACGCTTCGCGCGCGCTTAGGCTCTAGCCGCGCCCAAGGAACTCGCGTTGGAATATGCCCTTGAGGTATTTTCGGTGTCGGTGGTGACATCATTGTTGGCAATTCGACGTGAGGGTTCTGGCTGTAGAAATTGTTGGGCGCCTTCGATGCGCCTGGCGCCTTTCAGGATCCGTCCTGGGACCAGAGGAGGAGCTGAATGATGAAGGTGTGTGTGTGTGTGTTTGTGTTGGTGTGAGAGAGAGAGAGGTTGGCTTCCGAGGAGACGCCACCAAAAACGACCATGTTGCATCGAGGTCCAACGTTCTTTCCAGGCTATGTTTGTTGCTAACGCCCAGGAAGGACCCAGGAAAGCGCGCAAGGCAGCCACGAGGAGGGCCCAGGGTAGCCCAAGAGACGATGCCCGAGAGGCGCTAAAGGAGCTTGGCAAAATCAGTCTGGAAGTCTGTTTGGATAACTTGGGGCCTTAGAGGGCGCCCTTGGAGGGCTGTGTGAGAATGTGTGTGGTCTCTTGGACGGCATCTCGGAGGTCGTCTGATATTATATGTGGAGCCTCTATGTGGGCCTCTTGATGCTTCTGGGGGGTCTTTGCGGGGCCCCTCGTGTGCTTCTGGGGCTTCTTTTTTCACGACTCATCTGAGCCTCTGCTGGCACCGACGGGAGCGCACGGGCACAAGTCCACGCTCGGGGGAACGTCGGCACGGCTAGAGGTTCAACATCTACCAAACGCAACCTGTCAACTCATACCCTGACATGCTCCTGGTCGATTTTAACCCCCTTGCCCACCGCCGAACTGGGACTGCGACGTTGCGCGCAATCGTCGTGAAAAACGATGCTATAACACCAAACCAACCTGGCGAACTACCCAACGATATGCAATTGTGAGTACCGCAAGTGTGGGTATCGTCTTCCGTGGAGCTCCCTCTGGGGCCACGAAACGCTGTACTGGGCGGGGGAACCGCATGCGCGTTCCGCGACTTGGACCTTCGATTGAACTACCTATGGGGCTACGAAGCGCTGCACTGGACGCAAGAACCGCATGCGAGTTCCGCCACTGGGACATTCGGTGGAGCTCCCTGTGGGGCCACGAGACGCTGCTCTGGGCGCAGGAAACGCATGCGGACTGCGCCACTGGGACCTGCGAGTGAGCTCCCGCTGGGGCCACGAAGCGCTGTATATGGCGCAGGACCAGCATGCGGACCGTGCCACTGGGACATTCGGTGGAACCCCCTATGGGATCACGAAACGCTGCGCTGGGCGCAGGGACCGCATGCGGACTGCGCCACTGGGACCGTCGGTGGAGCTCCCTCTGGGGCAACGAAACGCTGATCTGGGCGCAGAAGTAGCATGCGGACTGCGCCACTGCAACTTTCGGTGCAGCTCCGTCTGGGTCCACGACGTGCTGCATTGGGCACAAGTCCCGCATGCGGGCTGCGCCACTGGGACCTTCGGTGGAGCCCCCTCTGGGCCACGAAATGCCATATTGGGCGCAAGAACCGCATGCGGGCTGCGCCCCTGGGACCTTCGGTGGAGCTCCGCCTGGGGCAACTAAACGTTGTACTGGGCGCAGGAACCGCATGTGAATTGCGCCACTGTGACCTTCGGTGGCGCTCCCATAAAGGCCACGAAATGCTGTACTGGGCGCACGAGCCGCATGCAGACTGCGCCACTGTGACCTTCGGTGGAGCTCCCACTGGGACCACGAAGCGCTGTACAGGGCGCATGAGCCGCATGCGGACTGTGCCCCTGGGACCTTCGGTGGAGCTCCTTCTGGGGCCACGAAGCGCTGTACAGGGCGCAAGAACCGCATGCGGACTGCGCCACTGGGACCTTCGGTGGAGCTCCTTCTGGGGCCACGAAGCGCTGTATAGGGCGCAAGAACCGCATGCAGACTACACCATTGGGACCTTCGGTGGAGCTCCTCCCATGGGCTACGAAGCGCTGCGCTGGGCGCAGAAATCGAATGCGGCCCGCGCCACTGGGACCTTCGGTGAAGCTCCCTGTGGGGCCACGAAACGCTGCACTGGGCGCAGGAACCGCACGGACTGCGCCACTGGGACCTTCGGTGGAACGCCCCCTGGCCCCTGGGGCCACGAAGCGCGGCACTGGGCGCAGAAGCTACGCCGACCGCGCCACTGGGACAACGCTGCACTGGGCGCAGAAACCGTTTGCAGACTGCGCCACTGGGGCCTTCGGTGGAGCTCCCTCTGGGCCCACGAGGCGCTGTGCTGGGCGCAAGAACCGCATGCGGGCGGACTGCGGAGGCGGGACGGGGGGGGGGAAGAAGGGGGTGCGGAAAGATGAATGGGGAACGAGGGGCGCTGTCCCTTCAAAACGAAGACCCGCCACCACAAGATGTTTGGGAACTTGACCTAGCGAAAAACTCAACCATGTGAAGTTGTGGGTACAGCCGTTGTATGCACAACATTCGGTGGGGCTCCCGATGGGGCCACGAAACGTGTGAGGGGCGTGCCAACATGGGCGCGGCGGGCGCATGCGAAACGCTGGCATATGCGCCTTCGGTGGGGCTCCCTGTGGGGCCACGAAACGTGTAAGGGGTGTGCCAAACAAAATCGGCGCGGTGGGCGCATGCGAGCGCTGGCATTTGGGCCTTCGGTCGGGCTCCATGCGGGGCCACGAAACGTGTGAGGGGTGTGCCAAAACGTGCACAGTGGGCACATGCGAGCGCTGGCATTTGGGCCTTCGGTGGGTTCCCTTTGTGGCCCCGAAACGTGTGAGGGGTGTGCAAACATGGGAACGGTGGGAGCATGCGAACGCTGGCATTGGGCCTTCGGCAAGGTTCCCTATGGGGCCACGAAACGTGTGACGGGTGTGCCAAAAATGAATGCGGTGGGCGCATGCGAAAGCTGCCATTTGGGCCTTCGGCAAGGTTCCCTATGGGGCCACGAAACGTATTAGGAGCTTGCCAAAATTGGCGCGGTGGGCGCATGCGAACGCTGGCATCGAAAGGTGGGGGGTGTGCCAAAATGGGCGCGGTGGGCGCATGCGAACGCTGGCATGTTGGCCTTCGGTGGGGCTCCCTGTGGGACCGCGAAACGTATGAGGGGTGTGCCAAAATGGGTGCTGTGGGCGCATGCGAACGCTGGCGTTTGGGTTTTCGGTGGGTTCCCATATGGAGCCACGAAGCGTGACGGGTGTGCCAAAATATGCGCGGTGAGCGCATGCGAATACTGGCATCTGGGCCTTCGGTGTGGCTCCCTGTGGGGCCACGAAACGCGTGAGGGACGTGCAAAATGAGCGCGGTGGGCGCGTGCGAACGCGGGCACTTGGGCCTTTGGTAGGGATGCCCGTGGGGCCACGAAGCAAATGGAGGAGTGAGCCAAAATGTGCAATGGGCTCAAGCGAGCGCTAGAATTTGAGCCTCCGGCAGGGTTCCCTATGGAGCCCCGGAACGTGCGAGGGCGTGCCACAATGAGTGCGTGGGCGCATGAAAACGCTGGCATGTGGATCTTCGGTAACGCTTCGTATGGAGCCACGAAGCGTGTGAGGGGTGTGCCAAAGTGGGTGCGGTGGGCGGATGCGAACGCTGGCGTTCGGGCCTTCGGTAGGGTGCCTGTGGGGCCACGAAACGTGTGAGGCGTGTGTGCCAAAATGGGCGCGGTGTGCGCATGCGAACGCTAGCATGTTGACCTTCGGTGGGGCTTCTTTTGGGGCACGAAGCGTATGAGGGGTGTGCCAGAATGGGTGCGGTGTGCGCATGCGAACGCTGGCATGTTGACCCTCGGTGGGGCTCCCTGTGGGGCCACGATAAATGTGAGGGGTGCCAAAGTGGGTGCTGTGGGCGCATGCGAACGATTGCATTTGGGCCTTGTGTGGGGCTCCCTATGGAGCCCCCGAAACGTGTGAGGGGCGTGCCAAAATGAATGCAGTGGGCCTTCTGTGGAGCTTCCTATGGGGCCACGAAGCGTGAGGATTTGCTGAAACGGGTGATGACGACGATGATGATGATGATGATGATGATGATGATGATGATGGTGATGGTGATGGTGGTGGTAGTGATGACGATGCTGATGATGATGATGATGATGAGGATGATGATGATGATGTGGACGACTCCGTGGCCAGACGATTCTTTTTGCGCAAAGGGGCGCCAGGCGAGGACGCGAAATCTGATGCCGCAGGGGCCAGCACCAGGCCAAAGAAACATTCTTGAGTTGGGAACAAAGGGGGGGAGGGGGAGACTTGAGAATGGAAGCGCGGCCCGAAAGAAAGCCACAAATAGCCGCGGGCAGCATAATGTGGACGACTCCGTGGCCAGACGATTCTTTTTGCGCGAAGGGGCGCCGGGCGAGGACACGAAATCTGATGCCGCAGGGGCCAGCACCAGGTATTATGGCTAGTCCAAGACACTGGCTGCAAGCCGCAATACTTGAATGAAAACTCACACACATCTAGATAGTCGGGAGACGTATCGGAGGCATTCGACACTGTTGGCCATCATTTCACATGCGCATCGTAGTACACAGGCAGGAGGGTGGCGCGCAGCGTTGCGCATCTGACGGTCTAACGATGGGATGCCTAACTCGCCGAGATGTCGCTTCCGAGTGCGACGGCACGGCGAGGCAACAGGTGAACAGGTCAGGGATAGCCTATCAATATCTTTCACGTTCCAGCCAACAAGACGAAATCTGTTCCTGACGCGGCCAGAGCACATGCAAGAGTCGAAAACAGTCGAAGAATAACTCTGTCTCACAAGAGAGGTGCACGCACGGCCATCCCATATAAAAGACGCGTCGGGGTGGCACAATATGGCGGGCACTTTCTTACCACAGCATTCAGACAGGACGTGCAAGTACTGATATTGGAAAAGGTTGGCGATGTAAACAGATCGAGCTTTAAAGTTGGTCAAGGTCGGGAGGCCGCGAGGATACAGCTTAGAACGAACAGCAGGCGAATGACGAAGCCAGGTGGCGGTGTCGGGTTCCACCCACACGCGCGAGATGCAGTTAGAACGAACCCAGCCTAAAACGCGCCGCATCACTGCGGGATCGGTGATGTCGTCACCAGGGTGGCGACTCGTGTCGAGGTGCACGACGCCGAAGCCCATCCGCTGCAGGGCGCGGGCCGCCCCTCCGCCGCAGCCGAGCACCAGCGCGGGGCAGAACCTGCTTCTCGTAGAAGCCCGCCTGGCAGCGCGCCACAGGCGCGTCAGGCGAAGGCCCACCGTGCAGTGATCGGTGCGGGCGCCGGCCTGACCCCAGGCGGCGTCGGCGTCACTGCCCGTGGAACCTGCCGTGGGAAGACGCCCGAGGCCGTGGTCTGGAGGATGAAGTCGTTCTTCTGCCAGTCCACCTGCTCGTCGAACTCGACGATGTTCTGGCCTAGGCTGGCGATCCGCTGCTGCATGCGGGCCCGCTTCGCGAAGCGGAGAGGGATCTGGTCCGTCATCCAGCGGCCGCGGTCCTTGACCTCGTTCGTCGCGCGCCTGAGCGACAGCAGGTCGTCGGACGCACCCCCATGACGAAGCGAGTAGAGAATCAACTCGATCTCCAGACCGAGGGCGGCTGCTGCTCGACGGAACATGCCCCGCACCGCGTCGGGGGCGAAGGTCCAAAGGCCGTCGGTGGGGCCCTCGTCGAGCACGGGTCGAGGTCGTATCACGCTCCCCGCCGTAAGGCGGTGGGCCTCGCTTGGCCTCAGGTAGGTGTCGAACATCAGCCCGATGAACATTGTCACGCCGAAGAGCTTCCACGCTATCAGGACGCCCACGATGGATGCCATCGCCGCTCGAGGTAGAGGGAGTCGCGTCAGTGGGAACACGTGCTCCCGCCAGCCTGTCAAGGCGCGAGCCGCCTGTGGGCACGGGGCCCTGCCAGCAAGGGGCGCGGGTAGATAGTGCTTCAGAGCGGGCATGAGTACACGGCCCGTGGCACTGTCGAAGCCGTCCAGAAAGCGGTTCCCGAAGTAGGTAACTAGGATGACATCGACCTCCTCCGTTGCGGCGCACGTCTGGGACGTCGAGCGGCACCACTCCTCGAACTTCTTGGCGGCATCCCAGTAGTTGGCCATGGTCGTGTCCGACGCGGCGGCCGACTCCAGCACCGACAGGGCCCCTCGGGCGAGCAGCACGGGCCCAGGATGGGTCCTGGTCCTCTGCTCCGCCAGCGGCGTGGTCCGATGCCCTCGAAGTTCGGGATGCAGAGGCCTGGTGCTCCTCGAAGGTCGGCCCGACGAAGAAGCCTGTCCTGGACGGCGAGTCCGCGGCATTGCTTTCACTGGGGATCCACCGAATGGCGTGGCGGATGCCTGTGGCCGCCGACAGGGCGCATAGTCGGCGCAGAGGGTCGCGGAGGCCTCGGGCGCCAGAACGGCCCTTGCCAGCGGCAAGAGCTAGAGCCAAATTGTCAACGGTGAACAAGATGCGATGATGACGAAGCCGTCCAGACCGAGCCGAGTGTCGCATCGCAAACCCGAGAGCCTCCGCCTCGTATCGCATAATGTCAAAGCCGAACCTTGAATGACGCGAACTGTGTATCGTGGCCCAGCCGTCGGAAGCCGTGATCGAGTCGGGAACCTCATCGAAGCCGTCGAGAGAAGCAGCGTCATCTGGTTGATGAAACGATGATGCCGTAGACGGAGGGCCCCCAGGGATCTTAGGAGGCTTCGTACTGAGGCGACATTCTTCGAGGCAAGTTTTGTCCACGGTAGCTTCTAACACAGAGCGAGGCTCGATCCCGAGCGCGCGGGCGCGGGCGTGCACGGCGTCGGAGAACCGATAGCGCCATCTCTCAGACAAGCGCCCCGCGGCCGCGGCGACCTCCTGGTCGACGGTCTTGCGGCAGACCCCGATGCCGTAGGGGGAGGCGTCGCTGCAGAAGGTAGTCGCCGACCACTGTGCTCTGACGTCGGCCCGCCATAGCGGTATGAGGGCGGCCGCCGCGCGCAGCTCGGCGACGACCGACGGCCACAGCGGCGCGGCCACTCGGGAATCCAACCCCATGAAGCGGTAGACTGAGTTGAAGATCGACAGCATGGGTCTGTTGGTGATCATACCCCACGTACAGTGACCCACCACTGCGGACAAGGCCAAGGGCGATGCAAAGCCGCGTCTCAATAGACCGAGCAAGGCTTGACGCAACCGGCAGAGCCTGTCGATCTTGCAGCGGACGACGCCGACGTCGCCGAGGATGTCCAAGCCAGTGAAGACCACGCGCTTGGCGGCGGGGGCGAACTCGTCCACGGGCAGACCCCTCGACACGAGCACGCCCCGTATGGCCTGGCAGGCCGTCGTGGCCACCACGGGGTCAAAGGACACGGTGGCAAAGTTGTCTACGTAACCTGCGCCGATGACGTCGGAGTCCTTCCGCAGCGGAGGGATGGCGGCGCCATCCACCAGCATGGAGCTCTCGTCGATTCCCGAGTCGAGGATGGCCGTGGTCAGGGCGGACTGGCAGAAGTGGAGGGCCCATGACCAGCCCATCGGCATGACGGAGACGAACGGCTGCAGTAGGGCGTCCGTCCCGATGACCACGCCGTTGAGCCGCTTGAAGCCCAAGTACCGATTCGGGACGACGGGCAGATACAAATATCGATGCAGATGTGGCGGTAGCTTCATATGGTAAAATGCGCATTGAATGCCCCCCTGAGCCACGTAGAAGTCGCGGTCGGCCTCGAGTGCGCTCCGTGCCGACGGAGTCGGCAATATCGTAGAAGGAGGGGCCGAGAAGGACATGTTGGCCACCCGCGTGTCAAAGACGAGCCGAAGGTTGACGCCGTTGGACTTCTCGACGAAGAAAAAGCCAGTAGAAAAGGTGGCCTGACGATCGGCGACCTCCCACTCAAGCATGCCAGCCTGGTCCAGGCGTAGCAGAAAATCAGCATACTCCCGAGGTCGAGACCGAAGGCGTGGATCCACATAGGGCGACCCCAGTCCCGAGTCCTTCCTGAGAGCAGCTGCATCAGCAGGGT
The DNA here is from genome assembly GCA_963575745.1 of Prorocentrum cordatum. Classification (NCBI taxonomy): domain Eukaryota; class Dinophyceae; order Prorocentrales; family Prorocentraceae; genus Prorocentrum; species Prorocentrum cordatum. The sequence continues at coordinate 139,536 of CAUYUJ010014505.1, forward strand.
CGCGTAGCATTTGATGCCTCCACCCTGACAACATAGAACGATCAGCCTCAGACACGAGGTCGGCCGTCGGGACGGGGGCCACGTGCTTCGGCCAGGAGACGAGCTCCTTGTTGTAGGGTCTTACCCGAGACTCTCCAGAGTACCCAGGCGCCGATGCGAGCAACTCTGCGAGGGCTGTCTCGCATCTCTGGGGAGTTTCAGAATACCCAGGAGGTAGTTCAAAATCGCGATACTGTTGAGCGAGAAACTCCTCAGCGTCACTACGAGCGCGTGGAGGAAGACCAGGGGGCGGGCCGATCACATCGTTCGGGTCGCAGTGGTACATGTCGTTAGGAGTGGACACCGCGTCGTTGTACCACTCACGCCAAGCAGCTCATCTGGCGACCCGTCTGCGGGCCGATCCACCCATGGATGAAGTGCCCGATCTTCGCTCCACAGGAAGAGGGTGGAGGGGAAAAACGCCTCGCTGCCGAAGGGGGTGTGCAGCGAGGGGGCAATGAGCCTGGCTGGCGCCACTGTGGCGCGCCCCACAGCCAGGCCTGAAGTTCTCAGGCGCCATGGCGCCCGCAAGGCCCGCTCCTCGCGAGCCTTGCGGCGCTCCTTGCTGATGGCGGCCTCCGCCTTCATCTGGTCTGCGATGTACTCCAGCAACTTTGGTGAGATGCAGAGGTTGGCCTGTGAGACGCCTGCGCCGAGGAAGTAGCTGGTCTCAGGCGAGCTGGAGGACCCAGCTGAGGCGACGCCTCTGGCCGCGGCCTTGGCCTTGGGGGCTGCGCCGCTCGGAGGCGCCGATCGCGTCTCGTACGCCCGCTCCTCCAGGAGCTGGAGCTGGCGGGCGACGATCTCGAACGAGGCCATCTCGGCGATCTGCAGCTGGTCGTACACGACGGCCAGGTCCAGGACGCGGCATAGGGTCTCGTGGAGCTTCGCGTACTCGTCCTCGCCGGGCAACGCCATCGAGGTGAGCCACCTCTGGTGCCACGCTGTGGGCGTACCCGCCATTGTCGACATGAAGGACAGGCACCAGAGGAGGGTCCGCGGCCCTTGCACGGGCCAGCCCTGCACAGGCGTCTCCGAGAGGGCGTTGACCGTCTCACCGAACCTCCTCTCGCGCTCGCCCCTCGGGTTGAGCTGCATCGGGAGGGCCCTGGCGTCTCCGACGGGGGCGGGCGCCACAGGGGCGGCGGCGGGAGGCGCAGCCTCCACTGCAGGCGCTGGCACCAGCGGCAATGCCCCCACGTGCCCAGGCGGGGCGGCTCCCAGCGCGGCGGCCAGCGCAGCGACGCCAGGGGCGACGCCGAGAGGGGCCGCCGCCGCGGCGGCGGCCGCAGGGGGCATCGCCAGAGGGACCGCGGCCCCCGCAGGCGGCGCCACCCCTCCCCCGCCAGGAGGTGGCGGCAAGGCCGCAGGCGGCAGGGCGGCGGCCGCCGCAGGGTCCGCCAGCGGGAAGGGACCAGGCGGGGCGCCCGCCACGTTGCCCGCCGCGAGCGCCAGCGGCAGAAGGTCGGCAGGTCTCGGGTAACCTGCGGCCACCGAGCGAGCGACAGCCGCCCACAGCTCCGCGGCCGTCGGGAGGCGGCGGAAGCGGTGCACCGCGACCCCCGCCAGGGCTGGCGGCGTGTCGCCCTGGCCCGCAAGCTGCAGGATCGCCCGCGCGTCGGGGCCGACGGCGATGGGCTCGTCGTAGTCGTCGAAGTCGGGAGTGAGGATGTAGGCGAGGCCCCCGCTGACGCCGAGGACGAGGCGCTCATGCCAGAGGGGTACGCCACCGACGCGGTAGCGCAGCACGTGGAAACTGCCCGCCACCACTGCAACGCTGGGGCGCGGGCTCGAGCGTCTCGGACCTGCTGAGCCGCGAGGGCGGCGATATCGATGCCGTCAACGATCTCCACCACGGCGGGCGGCTGGTGGGCCGAATGCCCGAGAAGCCGCCGCGCCGCCCAACCGCCTCCAACGGTCCCGACGGCGAGGCCGACAATCAGCGCGGCCACCGCGTAGGCCGCGACGAGGCCCAGGCACGAGGGCTCGACCACGTGCCCGCCCGCACCCGCGCAGACGCAGGCGGGGCAGGAGAAGGTCGAAGGCGCGGGGCAGGCCAGCTGTGGCGAGCAGGCCCCGCAGCTCGGCGCGGCGGCCCGCGCCACGACTGTGGCCCCCAGCGCCTGCGCCCCGTACCTCAGGACGTCCGCCGCATGGTGGGCGAGGTCTTGCATCCCTGAGCAAGACCCTGAGAGACTTGAGAATGGAAGCGCGGCCCGAAAGAGAGCCACAAATAGCCGCGGGCAGCATAATGATGATGATGATGAGAGGAGGGAAGGGGGAGCAGGATAATGAGGAGTGAACGCGGGGACCGTTTCTTCAGAACGAAGACCCACAATCACAGGATGGTTGGGAGAAGATAGTGCTGGCATGTTCGGCGACCGACTTTTGCGCGAAGCGCTGGCGCGGAGTTTGCAAGCTTCCGCTGAGCATTCTGATCATTTACACTATAATAGCTGTTGCACTAGCTGGGGCGCGTTCGGAACCGTCGCGCAGCGACGCATTATAGCCATCGCGAAGCGACTACACAATCTTGCACATCTCTTTTCCCGCGACTCGAGGAAAGCCTGCGCTGCTCAGCCGCCTGCAACTGACGCCGGCGAGTGCGGCGCCAGCGAGCCTGCTGGCGGGGGCGCGAGGCGGAATGCACTTGAAATCAAAACGGCCCGACGGACGAGAAACAACACATGTCATTGTTGCTCTGGCTGGGGCACGTTCGGAGCCGTCGCGAAGCGACACCATATAGTCATCGCGAAAGAACTACACAATATTGTGCAACTCCTTTCCTCCGACTCATGGAAAGCCTGCGCTGCTCAGCAGCCTGCAACTGACGCTGACAATTGTGACGCCAACGAACACGCAGCTTCCCCATTACCCGAGATATTACCTGGGCGGGGGGGATCTATCACGCGGGAGCGCGCCGCCAAGCGACAGCTTTCCCCGCGGCAACCCAAGCGTTGGGCCCGCCCTCCACGATGGGGGGCAAATGTTAAATCAGAGCTGGAACGAGCACCGAAACCAGAGCGTCTATTCGCACTAGAGCTTTACTTGGATGTATCTCAGCAGCTGATGAGTGTTCAGCTCCTGCACAGAATGACTCCACATGTTGACGCTGGCCCAGAGCCCTCTCCATTGCAAACGGTTGATGCCCTCGTCTCATATCCCAAAGAAATACGCAACCCGCCCGGGCGCGAGGACGAGGGCAGCGCAACGGCATCACCCAAGCCAGTCACGGCGCGTCGCATAGCTCAAACGCGTCGACGGAAGGCCGAACAAGAGATGTTGCTGATCATCTTGGAGACCGCGCGCCTCGCAGCGCACCTGGCCAGGAAGCAACTACGTTGGGCTCGTCGAGACGCGCGCATTGACGGCGAGCATCTCGCCGATGGGTCTTCGCCTCGCGCGCTCGAACGAAGATCGCCTCGCCGCCCAGGTGCGCCTGCGGGAGGACAAAAGCGTTTCAGGTCAGCTCAAAGTACTCGCACGGCCGCAACAAGGCGCATAAGCAGCAGGCTAACAGTCTGCCGCCACCCCTAAGACAGCGCTGCGACCACCATCGCGCGCGACAGTCTCCGCGGGCACGGGGGGCGCGAGGCGGGCGGCTCCAGGGCGGCCCAGATGCCCAGCACGTGCCGCATCTAGGGGAACTCGCCGCGCACGGCCAGCACCGCCTCGGCCGCCGGCGTCTTCGACCAGCCTGCATCGTGGGCCTGCAGCGCGAACTCGTCGACCCACATGGAGAGGGTGCTCTGGCGCCGCGTCGCCAAGTCGCGCTGCGTTCAGCCGCGCAGGTGCGGCGTCGCCTAAGCCACGAAGCGCTCGAGCAGCTCCGTCCGTCGCCTCGCTGCAGGTCGCTCCAAGTCCCGCTCCAGGTCGCACCCCTCTTACGCGCGGCGCCGGGGACCGAGCTGCCCAGGCGGGCCAGCGTTGCCCAGCGGCCAAGGCCCTCGCGGCGCGGCTGCAGCCATCCAGGCCGCTGCGCGCCGCCTCTGGGCCGCGCGCCAGGAGCTGCGCCGGCCGCCGCGGCCGCCGCCGGCGCGCGGGAGGGCGATCGCCGCCCGGTAGACGTCATCCGCGCGGATGGTCCAAGTGGGGAAATGCACGAACTGCGGGCGAAGGGGCGAATGTGCTCTCCGCCCGCTGCGCGGAGGTCAGAGCCAGATGCGCCGCGTTCCATGGCCCCCGCCCCTAGACGCACTTTTGAATCCATTCCGATCGCGGGCCTGGCGTCGGCTGGGAAGTGCTTCGCAAGGCCCCGGCGCACCTGGCCCCCGAAACTGCCCATGTGATCGCGGCGCCGAAATACAATCACTCCGATTGCTGGACTGCCCGCAGGCGGGGCACGCGGCGCCTCGAGACCCCTGGCCGACCCCCCCGAGCCAGGCCGCCTTCCGAGAAATAACAAGACGATCTGGCGCAAGCAAACGCGCTCAACTTTCGCCCCCCCCCCGTCGACGCCACCCCCAAGTGGAGCTGAAGGAGCCGCGTCGCTCCAACCACGCCGGCTGGGCCATGGCGCGGCGGAAAGACTCGCGATAGCAAGGGGCCCGTGTCGTGGCGGACCCGTGGAGGGAGACGCGCTGGGCGCCCGCAGGGCACTGGCGACGGCGACCGAGCGGTAGGAGCCAGGAGGCATTGTGGAGCAATGCCGCAGGTTTCCGGTCAGCCTCTCCGCGCCGACACCAGTCAAACACCGTGCGCGTCGATCCTGGACTTTTCAAGGAGAACCTCATCGTACCCCAGACCGGTTGTTCCCCAAAGTATAACCCACCATCTAATATTCCAGCGCGTCGTAGCCCAGCGGGGCCGATTTGACCACCTACCAGACCGCCCCGACCCAACCCGAAGACCCCAATTTCGGGTTGGGGGGGCACGGGTTCCATATGTGTTTACCTAACAGCCTTTGCTGATAGGTTTCTAGTCTGAAGCATCATGACCCCCCAGGGGGGTCCGGGCGGAAGCCGGGAGAATCCGGGGGAGGCATCCGGCGCACCCAAATCGCCTGGGACATCCTCGCAAAATCGCCCGGGGACATCCGCCCGGAGCCAACTGTAGGCCACTTCGTGGTCTTCGAGTTCCCAGAACTCCATTCCCGGGCCACATTTTGAATGCCCGGAGCCAACTGTAGGCCACTTCGTGCTCTTCGAGTTCCCAGAACTCCATTCCCGGGCCACATTTTGAACGCCCGGAGCCAACTGTAGGCCACTTCGTGGTCGTCGAGTTCCCAGAAGTCCACTCCTGAGCATGATTTTGAATGCCCGGAGCCAACTGTAGGCCACTTCGTGTTCTTCGAGTTCTCAGAACTCAATTCTCGGGCCACCTTGCTCCCTGATGATGTGCTGAGGCTTGATGCTGAGGCTGGCGAGGCTGAGGCTCCCTGAGGGCTGAGGCCGAGGCTGAAGGCAGACTGAGGCTGAGGCTGAAGCAGGCTGAGGCTGAGGCTGGCTGAGGCAGGCTGAGGCTGAGGCTGAGGCAGGCTGATGCTGAGGCAGGCTGAGGCTGAGGCTGAGGCTGATGCAGGCTGAGGCTGAGGCAGGCTGAGGCTGAGGCCGAGGCTGAAGGCAGACTGAGGCTGAGGCTGAAGCAGGCTGAGGCTGAGGCTGAGGCAGGCTGAGGCTGAGGCTGAGGCAGGCTGATGCTGAGGCAGGCTGAGGCTGAGGCTGAGGCTGATGCAGGCTGAGGCTGAGGCAGGCTGAGGCTGAGGCCGAGGCTGAAGGCAGACTGAGGCTGAGGCTGAAGCAGGCTGAGGCTGAGGCTGAGGCAGGCTGAGGCTGAGGCAGGCTGAGGCTGAGGCTGAGGAGGCTGAGGCTGAGGCTGAGGAGGCTGAGGCTGAGGCAGGCTGAGGCTGAGGCTGAGGCTGATGCAGGCTGAGGCTGAGGCAGGCTGAGGCTGAGGCCGAGGCTGAAGGCAGACTGAGGCTGAGGCTGAAGCAGGCTGAGGCTGAGGCTGAGGCAGGCTGAGGCTGAGGCTGAGGCAGGCTGATGCTGAGGCAGGCTGAGGCTGAGGCTGAGGCTGATGCAGGCTGAGGCTGAGGCAGGCTGAGGCTGAGGCCGAGGCTGAAGGCAGACTGAGGCTGAGGCTGAAGCAGGCTGAGGCTGAGGCTGAGGCAGGCTGAGGCTGAGGCTGAGGCAGGCTGATGCTGAGGCAGGCTGAGGCTGAGGCTGAGGCTGATGCAGGCTGAGGCTGAGGCAGGCTGAGGCTGAGGCCGAGGCTGAAGGCAGACTGAGGCTGAGGCTGAAGCAGGCTGAGGCTGAGGCTGAGGCAGGCTGAGGCTGAGGCTGAGGCAGGCTGATGCTGAGGCAGGCTGAGGCTGAGGCTGAGGCTGATGCAGGCTGAGGCTGAGGCAGGCTGAGGCTGAGGCCGAGGCTGAAGGCAGACTGAGGCTGAGGCTGAAGCAGGCTGAGGAGGCTGAGGCAGGCTGAGGCTGCAGGCTGAGGCTGAGGCTGAGGCTGAGGCTGTGACTGCGACTGCCGTTGCCACTGCGACTGCCATCGCGAATGCGACTACGACTGCGAGAACAGCAGAATTCTACAACAGGATTCTCATCTGAATCTTAAGGGGAATGCTTCCCGATATGCTTCTACACATCGCTGTTAGGTTGCTTTGCCGGGATAATTTTTCAATGTTCCCCGACCCCCGCCCACTGGAAATGGGGGGCAAATTGAAGCCTTCGGGTTGGGTTGGGGTGGTTTGGTGGGTGATGACGATTGGCCCCGGCGGCGCGGATATCTCGCCGGGCCCGTCGTCGCGCGCGGCGGCCCCCGCCCCGCAACTAATTTCCTTTGGCGAATGATCATGAACGCTGGCCAGGCAAAGACGTCGCCCCGTAGCAGCCCCTTCCAGCCCTGAGATCAGACCCGCCACGAAATCTTCTCGAGCCCAGGCGCGACCGAGGTCCCCCCCCGCCTCGCAGCTCCAGGAAACCGAAGGCCAGGGGGGGGGGGGCGGTCCCGCGGGGGCCCCGGGAAGCCCGCGGCGCACTGGTCAGCGCGCTGCGCAGGGGCATCTTTTTCCAATCCTCGGAACTGAATCGGCGCTCCATCTGCCTCGGCCTAAGACTCGCTGCTCGCGCCCGCGCCCGCGCCCCGCCCCCGGGCGGCTGCCTGGGGCGGGCGCAGCGGGCAAGGTCGCGAAGCCCGCGCGATCGCGGCGCCTCCGCAGCGCCGCCGCGGCCCGCTCGGGGGGCCGAGCTCAGCGCGCCCGGGAAGCGGAGGGGGGCGCGTCCGCGCAGAAGATCTCGCCCAGGAGCTAAGCGCGCATGCGAGAAATAAAAAAGAAACCCGCCATGCCCGCGCGCGCGATCTTCTTCCGCGCGGCCGCGGACAGGCAGAACCCCCCCCCCCGGGCCCCCGCTCAAGCTAGCCCCCCTGCGCGCCGCGTCGAACCAGCTGCGGGGGCAGCGCCTGACCTGCCGGGCGCAGCCCAAGCTCCCCGCCGCGCCCCCCAGGGGCCCCACGGAGGCCGAGCGGCGCGCCGCCGCGCCCATAATCGCGCCCATCAGCGCCAGCAGCTTGCCCCGAGGCGGGCCAATCAGCCCGGCGCCCCCTTCGGCCCCGCCCCGCGATGACCACCTCCCGTCGGAGGGCCTTCTTCAGGTTGCGCCGAAGAACGCAGGCCGCGAAGGCGTCGTCCGAGGCCGCGAACGCCTCGGCGTCTCGCATCGGGGTCTGGGCCCTTCAAGGAGCTCCTCCAGCTTGATCGAGGTTGCATCTGGGCCCCGACGCGATCGTCGATCATCGCGCCCTCGTAGTAGCAGGACGGGGCCAGGGGCGGCGGCTTGCGGCACTCGAACGCCCCCTCAGGGCGGAGGCAGCGGGCTGCGCGGAGCTCGCCCGCGAGCACCTCCTGAGCCAGTCCGGGGCGCGGTGCTCGCCCATGCTCAAGCTCCGGAAGCAATAGAGCACCAGCTCCTCCCCCTTGAAACGCCCGCCATGCGCCTTCAGGTGGGGGGCCGGCCGCGCGGGGACAGCCTTGCCCGCGGGCTGCGACTGCGCCTTCTCGTCCGCGGCCCTGGCGAACAGGTGGGGGCAATTATCCGGGTCGCCCGCTGAGCCCGCCGCCGCCCGGCGCTGCCCCAACGGCAAGCTGCGCATCAGCATGGGGCGCGTTAGGCGACGGCTCCCGCCTCGCAGCGGGCGCCCCCGCAGGTTGCGGCGCTTGCGATGGATGATCTGCTCGGTGTGCCGCTGTAGCGCGGCCGGGCGCTCTTCCTTCTCCATCGCCGCGAAGAGCTCCGCGGCGTCTCGATCGACTACCTCCGTGGCCCAGAAGAGGCCCAGCCGCCCCGCGGCACCCCAGCGCTCCGCCATCATCAGCAGCTCAGACTGCGTGGCGGTGCTCATCGCGGGTAACAGCATCACCTGATCCTCTTCCGCCTTCAGCCATTCGTTCGGCCGCTCGCGCGCACTCCGACTCGCCTCCGACAGGTAGGGCCGAGGGTAGAAGTCGCTCGCCGCCTCGGGGAAGCCCGCCTCTGCCGCTACCAGCGGCAGCGCCGCGGTCCTGCCCTGAGCCAAAACCTAGATCACCAGCGCCGCGAGGCCAGCTGTGGGGGATGCGCTCCTGCTTGTCCAGCATGGTCTCTCTTTCTCGCATGGCGGACTTCGCCGCCTTCACCTCGGCCGCCACCCGCCGACTGTCCAGCAAGGCGGCGCGCCGATCGCCTGGCCCCTCAGGGAAATTTCCCACCGCGAGCTGGCCCACGTCCAGACCGACGCCCACGCGCCCCCGAGGCGGGCAGCAAGCCACGCCGACCAGCGCCAGGTGCGAGAGGACCAGCACGTGCAGGTTCATCCAGGGCCCCGCCGACCTCGTCGCCGTCGGCCAGGAGCAAAGCGGCGGGCGAGGAAAAGGCCGCCATCGTGCGCCGTGGAGGTGGACGGTGTCTGCGCACTCGATATATACTGTGCAAGTGGCAGCCGCGTCCAACGAATTCGCGCCAGCCATTGTCGGGGCAAGGTGTAGAAGAACTGCTGGCCCATCCCTGCCCCCCTTCGCGCATTCAGTCCTCTGCCTCTTTCCGCGGGGGCTTGCCATGATGCCCCCCTCTTCATCGGGCAATTGTCGCCCTTCTGCCCGGCGATGATGGCCGCGACCCACATCTTGTCCACCGCGCGCGCCCGGCTGTGTTCCTTGCGGAGCTGGCCCTTGTTCTAACGCGACCACTCGGCCCAATTGGGCGTCTCCAATCCCGCGAGCAGCCATGCCGCTGCTAGTTTTCGCCCACGGGGAACTGCTCGGCCGCCCTGATCTCCAGCAGCGTCAGCATCCTCGCCCGCTCGTACTTCTTTCCGCGCACCGCCCTGTGGATGTGAGCCAGCAGCGTCAGCATGTACTCCAAGCTTCGCTGGCTGCCCACGGGCACGGTCTCGCTCACGCACTTCACGGGTCGCAGTGAGTCCATCGTCTCCACCTCGAGGGCTTTCAGGATGTTCTCCTCCATCCGTGCAGCAAACGTCGTGGAACTGCGCACTTGCTCCGCCTGTGCCGAGCCCTTCGCTCCTGGCATCGTCGCGATCTTCTCGTCTTCCTCCGAGTTGTCCTCGTCGCCGTCGCCGAAGTCGTCGATCCCAGCAATGCGTTTCTTTTTGGACTTCCCTTTCAGGTGATGCTCTGCCTGGGCACGATGACGATGCTCCTGGAGCAGCAAGGTGATGGCCGTCCTCGTGCCTATGGCACCCTCGGGCACCACCTCGGCGTCATCCTCGACTTCGTCGGTATCATCCGTTTCCTCGTCCTCTGGCCCCGCGGCCGCAAACGGCCGCCAAGTGAGCCCACGTGGCGCGGCAGACGGGACGTCGGCACGCCCCCGGGGTCCGGCTCCAAGCCGACGTGGAGGCCGGGCCGCCCACCAGCGCCTGCGCCGCTGCCAGAGCCCCCCGCTGGGGCTCGGGCGGCGCCGTCTTGGCGCGCGGTGGCGGCGACGGCGGCGGCGTGGGCCACTGGCTCTCCAGCGCGACCACGCGGCCGCCGAGCGACCGAAGCTCCCGCAGCACCTCCTGCATGGGGTCTCTGGCGATGGCGCTTGCCCTGGCCCTGCCGTTGCCGGCCGGCACAACGACCTCTTCTATCTTCCCGGCCTCGGGGGCGGCCGACATCGCCGTGACGTAGCGATCGCCGTCAGAGCCCAGGCCGTTCACCCATTCCCGAGCGCACGCCAGCATTGGTTCCCACTGAGGCACTGCCAAGTCGCTCGGGCCGTAGTGCGTGACGCCGCCCTCGTCTCCTCCCATCCCGACGTCCTCGTAGGCACACGGGCCGCGTTTCTTTGGCCATGACCTGGTCACCTCCACGTCGACCAACTGGACCGTGACCAGTTCCTCCGCGCCCGGGCCCGAAGACTGGGCGACTGCCTCGGCCGAGGACCACCCGCTCGGGCAGCGCGCCTGGAGGGACCGCCACCACGACGCCGCCCCGCCGCCGCACCACAACCACGGCGAAGTGCGGCGCCAGGGGCGCCACGTGCAGCAAGAGCCAGTCTGGGTACCCGTCGGCCGCGGCCGTCACCTTCCCCAACTCCGCGCTGGTCAGAGGGGGGAGCCTCGAATCACTCGAATCACCTCACTACACGCGGCAGCCAGCGAGGCGACGCAGGTTCGTTGCCGTTTGCGGCCTCGCCAACTGCTTCGCCGCCAAGCCTCCCACCCTGGCCACGGTCTCGGCGCCGTGCGGGTTGAGCGACAGGCCGAACGCGAGCCCAGCACAACACCCGCAGCACGCCGCCACCGCCGCGGTCGCCAGGATCAGCCCCGCCACGGCCAGCAGCTCGGACCACAAATGCACTTGAAACCAGAACGGCCCGACGGACGAGAAACAATATATGTCATTGTGTGACGAAGAAGCGGTCCACCGCTGCCAGCTGTGCCTAGCGCCAAAATCGACGGAACGCCGATTTGAATACAGCGTGCCCGCGTGAACGCGGTGCCTACAAAAGGCCACACGCGGGTATGAGGATATTGAAGCGCTCCTGATGTGTGCGACAATGTTAGCTCTTGCTCCAGACTGTTTGCTCCCGTCAGACACATTGTTCTCTCCACGCGACTGCGGGGGCCGCTTCCGCAAACCAGAAAGGAGCATGTATGCAAATCGAAACTGAAGACACGCTTCTGGGACCGTGCTGGGGCCATGCTGAAGCGCTTTGGCCTCCTCAGTAGGGCGCCGAGAGTTTCCAGACGGCTGAAACGCCCCCCAGATTGGCCCCCAAGACTGCCCTGCGTGGTTCCAGCAGAGCCGAAACGGACCCTTAGCGCTTCAGCATGGCCCCAGCGTGGCCCCAGAAGCGTGTCCTCAGCTTCGATGTGCATACATGCTCCCTTTTCTGGTTTACGGAAACAGCCCCCGCCATCCGAACTCCTCCTCCGACAACGCCCACGCTCGGAGGACGATACTAGCGAAGAAGAAAACGCAGAACAGCAATAATACTACGAATAATACGGATGAAACAATAGTAGCGACACTGCAAATACTACTACTGATACTACTGATACTACTGATACTACTGATACTACTGATACTACTGATGCTACTACTACTACTACTACTACTACTACTACTACTACTACTACTACTACTACTACTACTACTACTACTACTACTACTACTACTACTACTACTACTACTACTACTACTACTACTACTACTACTACTACTACTACTACTACTACTACTACTACTACTACTACTACTACTACTACTACTACTACTACTACTACTACTACTACTACTACTACTACTACTACTACTACTACTACTACTACTACTACTACTACTACTACTACTACTACTACTACTACTACTACTACTACTACACTACTTACGACACTACTACTCGACTACTACTACTACTACTACACTACTACTACTACTACTACTACTACTACACTACTACTACTACTACTACTACTACTACTACTACTACCACTACTACTACTACTACTATACTACTTACTACTACTACTACTACTACTACTACTAACTACTACTACTACTACTACTATTACTACTACTACTACTACTACTACTACTACTACTACTACTACTACTACTACTACTACTACTACTACTACTACTACTACTACTACTACTAATACTACTACTACTACTACTACTACTACTACTACTACTACTACTACTACTACTACTACTACTACTACTACTACTACTACTACTACTACCCTGTAACGCCCCTCGCGGGGGTAGAAACCAACTGGGTGCAGCTTACTCCGTGCAGCGTCGTGTTCTTTCCTCCGCCTTTTCGTGTTCTTGCGCCAGACGTCCACCTCTGAGGCTCTCGGGAGTTTCCATAAGGCTCGCAGGTGGTTAGAAAAATGCCCCGCACATTGAAGACTAAGTTATTCGAGGTTTCGTCTTCGACTCCGTTCCCAGAGCCCCGACGTGGTGTCTGTTCATCGTGTCGGCGCCCTTGCTTTCGTGAAAGTATCCTCGGAAGGCCTGTTTGTGGCGCCCCCGGGAGAGGGGAGGAGGGAGGAGGGGGGGGGGGGAAGGAGTAGGGAGGAGGGAGAAGGACGGAAGGGGAGGAGGCGGATCTCGCGCACGGCGCTATCGGAGCCATCGAGATTACGGATGATGTAGGAGGAGGACGAGGATGAGGATGAGGAGGAGGAGGAGGAAGAGGAGCAGGCGGTGGAGGAGGAGGAGGAAGAGGAGGAGAAGGAGGAGGAAGAGGCGGAGGAAGAATTAAAAGCAGGACGGATGAGGAGAAGGATGGCGACGACGAGGAGGAGGAGAGGGAATGACGCCCGTCCTGGAGCCTGTTGGTGTCGCCTTGGCTCTCCTAGAGCGTGCTGGGGGTCCTGTGGTCTGTTTGGGCTCTTCGGGGCCTCTTGGGGCCTCTTGGAGCCTCCTGCGCCCTCTGGAGCTCCCTGAGTGTCATTGAAAGTGGGTCCTCCTGGGGGCTCTTGAGATCTCGTGGGCTATCCCGGAGCCGCCATTGGCCCTCCTGGAGCCTCCGTGGGCCCTCTAAGAACCCTCTCGCGGGGGCGGAATGATGAAACCAATTTCGCGCATGGGGGCCTTTCCGTTGAGAAGGGGGGCGCGGTGCAGAGTGGGTCCCCCTGGGGCGCTCCGGTGATCTCCCAGGCACTCCCGAGGCCGCCATGGGCCCTCCTGGAGCCTCTGGGGGCCTCTCAGAAGCCTCTCTCGGGGGCTGAAAAATGATTACAATTTCACGGATGGGAGCCTTTCCGCTCAGAAGGGGAGCGCGGTGAAAGGTAATAAATTGACGACTGTGTCGCATTTGAGGCCCCAAATCGTCCTTGGGCACCTCGGGCGCGAACCCCGCTCCCGCATAGTACGGTGCGATTTCCCCTCCCCCCGCTGTCCCGCCGGACCCCGGGAGGGTGATTTTTGTGGTTTTCGCTTGTAAGAAACACTTCCCCCCCCTCTCGACGGTGACGGAGGGCAGGCGGCGGGGGTGGGCGGGTTGGCGAGGTGGCGGGTTGGCTGGGGTTGCGGGGTGGCTGGTTGGGCTGGTTGAGCCGGTTGGGTTGTTTGGGTGGCTGCTTGGTTGGGCTGGCTGGTTGGGCTGGCTAGGGCAATTGGTTTCGGCTACTACTACTACTACTACTACTACTACTACTACTACTACTACTACTACTACTACTACTACTACTACTACTACTACTACTACTACTACTACTACTTACTACTACTACTACTACTACTACTACTACTGACTACTACTACTACTGACTACTACTACTACTGACTACTACTACTACTACTACTACTACTACTACTACTACTACTA
>CAUYUJ010014505.1:153442-238442 GCA_963575745.1 Prorocentrum cordatum
AGGTGCGCCAGCTGCGCCAGCTGCGCCAGGCGCGCCAGTTGCGCCATGCGCGCCAGGCGCGCCAGGTGCGCCAGGTGCGCCAGGTGCGCCAGGTGCGCCAGGAGCGTCAGGTGCGCCCAGCCCGCCAGGTGCACCAGGTGCGTGCCAGGTGCTCCCAGCGCGCCAGGTGCGCCAGGTGCGCCCAGCGCGTCAGGTGCGCGCCAGGTGCGCGCCAGGCGCGCGCCAGGTGCCCCAGTTGCGCCAGGTGTGCGCCACGTGTGCGCCAGGTGCGCGCCAGGTGCGCCAGGTGCGCCAGTTGCGCCAGGTGTGCCAGGTGCGCCAGTTGCGCCAGGCGCGCCAAGTGAGCCAGGTGCGCCATGTGTGCCAGGTGCGACAGGTGCGCCAGGTGCGCCAGGTGCGCCAGGTGCGACAGGCGCGCCAGGTGCGCCAGGTCTGCGCTAGGTGGTGCGCCAGGTGCGCGCCAGGCGCGCCAGGTGCGCCAGTTGCACCAGGCGCGCCAGGCGCGCCAGGTGCGCCAGGTGCGCCAGGTGCGTCAGGTGCGCCCAGCGCGCCAGGTGCGCGCCAGGTGCGCGCCAGGTGCGCGCCAGGTGCGCCAGATGCGCCAGGTGCGTCAGGTGCGCGCCAGGCGCGCTCAGCGCGTCAGGTGCGTCAGGTGCGTCAGGTGCGCCCAGCGCGCCAGGTGCGCGCCAGGTGCGCCAAGGGGGCAGGGAGGCCTCAAAGTGGTCTGCGTAAGACGTACCTCCGCTGGGCCTCCCAGGAGCCCACGAAAGTGGCGACAGTTACGCAGATCGCAGCCCCCCCTGGGGACAGGGAGGCCGCACAGTGATCTGCGTAGGACGTACCTCCGCTGGGCCTCCCAGGATCCACGAAAGTGGCGACAGTTGCGCAGATCGCAGCCCCCCCCGGGGGACAGGGAGGCCTCAAAATGATCTGCGTAGGACGCGCCTCCGCTGGGCCTCCCAGGAACCCACGAAAGTGGCGACAGTTGCGCAGATCGCAGCCCCCCCAGGGGACAGGGAGGCTTCACAGTGATCTGCGTAGGACGTACCTCCGCTGGGCCTCCCAGGAACCCACGAGAGTGGCGACAGTTGCGCAGATCGCAGCCCCCCCAGGGGACAGGGAGGCCCCAAAATGATCTGCGTAGGACGCACCTCCGCTGGGCCTCCCAGGAACCCACGAAAGTGGCGACAGTTGCGCAGATCGCAACCCCCCAAGGGGACAGGGAGGCCTCAAAGTGATCTGCGTAGGACGTACCTCCGCTGGGCCTCCGAAGAACCCACGAAAGTTGCGACAATTGCGCAGATCGCATCCCCCCCTGGGGACAGGGAGGCCTCGAAATGATCTGCGTAGGACGTACCTTTGCTGGGCCTCCAAGGAACCAACGAAAGTGGCGACAGTTACGCAAATCGCAGCCCTCCCAGGGGACAGGGAGGCCTCACAGTGATCTGCGTAGGACGTACCTCCGCTGGGCCTCCCAGGAACCCACGAACGTGGCGACAGTTGCGCAGATCGTAGCCCCCCCAGGGGGACAGGGAGGCCTCAAAGTGATCTGCGTGAGACGTACCTCCGCTGGGCCTCCGAGGAACCAACGAAAGTGGCGACAGTTGCGCAGATCGCAACCCCCCAAGGGGACAGGGAGGCCTCAAAGTGATCTGCGTAGGACGTACCTCCGCTGGGCCTCCGAAGAACCCACGAAAGTGGCGACAATTGCGCAGATCGCATCCCCCCCTGGGGACAGGGAGGCCTCAAAGTGGTCTGCGTAGGACGTACCTCCGCTGGGCCTCCCAGGAGAACCACGAAATTGGCGACAGTTGCGCAGATCGCAGCCCCCCCAAGGGACAGGGAGGCCTCAAAGTGATCTGCGTAGGACGCACCTCCGCTGGGCCTCCCAGGAGCCCACGAAGTGGCGACAGTTGCGCAGATCGCAGCCCCGCAGGGCACCGCGAACACAGGAGAGAAGGAGGAGAGGGCGGGAGGTGGATACCACAGTGCTCTATTCAAAACGAATACCCAGCACAAGGAAGGTTGGGAAAAAACAGAAAGGTCACACAACGACCGGAGTGTAATGTTAATATCTCTGCCCGGGCGACCTGCGGCGCAGCGCCAGCCAGGTGGAAGTTGGTCACGGCGGCGCCCATGATGAGAGCCAACGCTGGAAGATATTAAAATGGAAGGGAGTACGAAAAAGGAGGGAGGGGGGGAGAGTCTCCAAAGAAATCCCCAATGTATCCAACGACGCACAATTGCTGCATATTGTTTTGTGTTACAATGTAATGTTTCCCCCCGTGCCCCCCCCGAGGCCACGCCACTTTCACCGACCCAAGGTGGTCCCTCCCCCCCCGGGCCTAAAACCCTACCAAAGCCCCTCGAAAATCAATGAGTTGGGCCTGTTGGCTTTCTTAGTGGCCCAACAGGGCCTCAAGACGGCCCGAAATGGCCCCAAGACGGCCCAAAACGGCCCCGAGATGGCCCCAAGAGGGCCTACACAGACCCCAAGACGCCCCAAGAGGGCCCCCAGAGGACCCCCAAGAGCACCGCCAGAAGCCAAAAACCACTAGTTCCCCACTGTGGTTTTTTGAAGATTTCGGTGTTCCCGCCTATTCCGAATTTCAGATGTCCAGGACGACCGACACAGCCTTCGAAGTGGCCCCCAGACGGCCCAGGAAGCCCTCAAAAGGGCACCAAAACTGCCCAAGAGGGCCCTCGGATAGCCCACACAGGCCGCCGGATGCTCCAAAAGGCCCCCCAGACAGCCCAAGAGCATCCCAAGACACTCTCCGAAGGGACCAGACAGCGCAAGAGCGCCCCAAAAACGCCCACACGGGGTTCGGAGAGGCCCCCAAGAAGCCTCCCAGGAGCCCTCGCGAAGCCTCCCAGACGCCCCCGCGATGACCCAAGAGGCCCCAAAGAGGCTCCCAAGGGGCCCCCGAAAAAATCCCAGAGGCCCGACAACGACTGGACAGTACGTGTTACGGACGTGCACCCCGCGGAACGAAAGGTATCCACCTCTGGAAGTGACGTGTTGAGCGGCAGCGTTTTCTGCGGAGGCGATAATGCAACGTATCCGATGTATCAAATACTTGTATAATTGCCACATATGGCACTGTTTTTCATTATTATGTATCCCCCCATAACCCCCCTTGGAGTCGCGCCACTCCGCCGTGCCAAGTGGGTGGCCTCCTTTTCGGGCTCTCGAAACCAGCACATTACGCTACAGAGGAACCCCACGCACTTATATGATGGCTGGGGTGATGATGGCTGAAGTGAAGCATGTGAGAATGATGTTGGTGGCCGTTCCCTGCGCCCCCCAACGGTGTCGAGAATATGCCACGCCTGCTATGCCCTGGACGACCGGCTCGGATAGCGGCCGCGCTCAGAGACCACCCCCTGCGCACCCCGTGCGGTGTCGCGTAGAGCGCATCAGGCCACCAATTGTTGAGCTGGCGGCGGTACGCATGAAAAGCGGACAGCACCACTCCGTGGGCACATCTGCGCGAGTTCTCCCAAACTGACCTCGCCACCCATCTGAGTCATTGCGTTCTTCATCGCCAAACACGGAGGTGGCAAGGCGTCCATGGCAATTTTGGGCGGCATGTCTGCCACGCGCAGGTACCGCGGTTGCTGCCCTCGACACAAGCGGAATTGCAAGCGAGACTGCGTGGAAGCGCGCGCACGCCGAAACAGCTTGAGCCGAGGAGCCGAGGTGTTTACAGTTCTGGATCACATGCGGGCTCGCCTGCCGCGTTTTGTGAGCACGAAACGGATAGCGCTCCCATCCCCAGAGCAACCCCTGTGGTGTCGAAGAAATGCCGCGCTTGCCACTCTTTGTGAGCCCGGAACGGATGGCGCTCCCACCACCAGCTCGCCCCCCAAGTGTAGAGGATGTGCCACGCCTGCCACGCTTTGCGAGCCCAGCACGAATAGCGCTCCCACCCCCAGCGCATCCCCTGTGGTGCCGAGGAAGTGCCGCGCCTGCCACGCTGTGCGAGCCCGGAACGGATAGCGCTCCCACCCGCAGCGCGCCCCCTGTGGTGTCGAGGAAATGCCACGCCTGCCGCGCCTTGCGAGCCCGAAACGGATAGCGCTCCCACCCCCAGATCACCCCCTGTGGTGTCGAGGAAGTGCCACGCCTGCCACGACTTGCGAGCCCGACACGGATGGCGCTCCCACCCACACCGCAGCCCGTGGTGTCGAGGAAATGGCACGCCTGCCACGTTTTGCGCACTCCCTGTGGTGTCGAGGGTGTGCCCCACCTGCCACGCTTTGCGAGCCCAAAACGGATAGCGCTCCCACCCCCAGCTCACCCCCTGTGGTGTCGAGGATGTGCCACGCCTGCCACGCTTTGCGAGCCCGACACGGATAGCGTTCCCACCCCCAGCTCACCCCCTGTGGTGTCGAAGATGTGCCACGCCTGCCACGACTTGCGAGCCCGACACGGACAGCGCTCCACCCGCAGCGCATCCCCTGTGGTGTCGAGGAAGTGCCACGCCTGTCACGCTTTGCGCACCCCCTGTGGTGTCGAGGATGTGCCCCCACCTGCCACGCTGTGCGAGCCCGAAACAAATAGCGTTCCCACCCGCAGCGCGTCCCCTGTGGTGTCGAGGAAGTGCCACGCCTGCCGCGCTTTGCGAGCCCGGAACGGATAGCGCTCCCACCCCCAGCTCACCCCCTGTGGTGTCGAGGATGTGCCACGCCTGCCACGCTTTGCGAGCCCGACACGGATAGCGCTCCCACCCCCAGCTCACCCCCTGTGGTGTCGAAGATGTGCCACGCCTGCCACGACTTGCGAGCCCGACACGGACAGCGCTTCCACCCGCAGCGCATCCCCTGTGGTGTCGAGGGAGTGCCACGCCTGTCACGCTTTGCGCACCCCCTGTGGTGTCGAGGATGTGCCCCCACCTGCCACGCTGTGCGAGCCCGAAACAAATAGCGCTCCCACCCGCAACGCGTCCCCTGTGGTGTCGAGGAAGTGCCGCGCCTGCCACACTGTGGGAGCCCGACACGGATAGCGCTCCCACCCCCGGTTCACCCCCTGTGGTGTCGAGGGTCGAAGAAGTGCCACGCCTGCCACGCTTTGCGAGCCCGAAACAGATAGCGCTCCCACCCACAGCGCAGCTCCTGTGGTGTCGAGGATGTGCCACGCCTGCCACGTCTTGCGAGCCCGAAACGGATAGCGCTCCCACCACCAGCGCATCCCCCAAAGTGTCGAAGATGTGCCACGACTGCCGCGCCTTGCGAGCCCGAAACGGCTAGCGCTCCCACCCCCAGCTCACCCCCTGTGGTGTCGAGGAAGTGCCACGCCTGCCGCGCTTTGCGAGCCCGACACGGACAGCGCTCCCACCCCCAGCTCACCCCCTGTGGTGTCGAGGAAGTGCCACGCCTGCCGCGCCTTGCGAGCCCGAAACGGATAGCGCTCCCACCCACAGCGCAGCCCCTGTGGTGTCGAGGATGTGCCACGCCTGCCACGCTTTGCGAGCCCAAAAACGGTTATCACTCCCACACGTAATTGGGTGTATGATGCAGTGAACACGCCAGGCGTGCACTAGCGTTGTATGGTGTGTGTGTGTGTGCGTGTGTGCGTGTGTGTGTGTGTGTGTGTGCGTGTGTGTGTGCGTGTGTGTGTGTGTGTGTGTGTGTGTGTGTGTGTGTGCGTGCGTGCGTGCGTGCGTGTGTGTGAGTGTGCGTGTGAGTGTGAGTGTGAGTGTGAGTGTGAGTGTGAGTGTGAGTGTGAGTGTGAGTGTGTGTGTGTGAGTGTGAGTGTGAGTGTGAGTGTGTGTGTGTGTGCGAATGTGTGCATGCGTGCGGCTGCATGTAGACGCGTGTCTGATGCACGTGCCGTGCATGGGTTGCGTGTGGGTGAAGGGAGGAACGAAGTGGAGGAGGGGAGGAAGTAGGAGGGAGGGGAGGTGGGTGAAGAGGAGACGCGGGTGCGACGCGGCAGGGATGAAAACCAGAGCCCCACGAAGCATGTGGGGAAAAAGGTGGGGAGGAGGAGGAGGAGGAGGAGGAGGAGGAGGAATAGAAGAAGGAGGAGGACGAGGAGGAGGGGGAGGAGGAGGAGGAGGAGGAGGAGGAGGAGAAGAAGGAACGCGGGTGCGACGCGGCAGGGAAGAAAACCAGGACCCCACGAAACATGTGGGGGAAAACCGTAGGAAATCTACGATTTGGACCTCTGGGGCCTCTTGGGACTCCAAGGGGGCCTCAAGATGGCCCAAAATGGCCCCAAGACGGCCCCAAGACGGACCCGGATGGTCCCAAGAAGGCACCGTGAGGCCCCCAAGACGGCTCAAGGGAGCCCCAAGAGGACTCGAAAAAGCGCCTCCAGGAGCCAAAATCACAGATTTCCCGTTGACTTTTGAAAGACTTTAGCGTTCTCACCTTTTTCGGCTCTCAGAGGGTCATGACGGGCCAAGCAGCCTACAAGAAGACCTCAAGACGGCCAACGAGGCCCCCAAAGGGGCCCCAGGATTGCTCAAGAGGGCCCCGATACGGCCGAAAGAGGCCCCCAAGACGGTCCAAGGGGCTCCCAAGACGGCCCAAGAGGACCCCAAGAGAGCTCTAAGGCGGCCGCGAGAGGCCTCCCAGATGGCCTACGAAGGGGCAAGACGGCGCAAGAGCGCCACAAGCCAGCGCAAGACGTCAACAAGAAGCCCCAAGAGGGCCCAAAGCGGCCCCAAAGACGCTCCAAGAAGCCCCCACGAGGCTTTCAAGAGGCTCCCAAGAACCCCCCATGATGCCGCCCAGAAGCCCTGGGGATTGCAGGACGGAGCTGCA
Organism: Prorocentrum cordatum; assembly: GCA_963575745.1. Lineage (NCBI taxonomy): Eukaryota > Dinophyceae > Prorocentrales > Prorocentraceae > Prorocentrum > Prorocentrum cordatum. The sequence continues at coordinate 160,217 of CAUYUJ010014505.1, forward strand.
CGCACGCGCGGCAGCCGAGCAGGTCACGCCAACCAACGCCCACACCTTCCACAATTGAGCACTTTTCCACAGCGGCGATTACCGCCGCGAGAGGCCCCAGACCAGCCTCGAGAGGCCCCCAGACCGGCCTCCGAATGGACCACACGCGGCAAGAGCGCCCCAAGACGGCCCAAGACGCCCCCAGGAGGCCCAAAGAGTCTCCAAAGAAGCCCAGTGCAGAAGAGGCCCCAAGAAGCCCCCAAGACACCTCCAAGAGGCCACAAAGAAGCTCCCAAGAGGTCCCACAACGACTGGACTGTACGTGCTCCAAAGGTGCACCCCGCGAAGCGAGAGGAATCAAAAAGAAGATCCGTGAACTTTGGCTCTTGAGGTGGTCTGGGGAGTGCTCGTGGAGGTCTATCGGGGCGTCCTGGATGCCTCTGGGACCGCCAGTCTCGGGGACCTCTGGGGCCGCCTTGGAGGCCTCCGGGGCTCTCTTGGGGGACAATTGGGGCGTCTTGGGGCTCTCTTGGGGGCGTCTTGGGCAATGCTGGGGCGATCTCGGATGCCTCTTGGGCCGCCTTGGAGCGTCGGAAAGCTGAAGAGACGATAACGCCAACATCCAAATCCTTTGTAACTTTGAATTAATGAATGCTGCTTCTCTTGGGGGCCTCTTGGGTGCCTTTTGGGGCCTCTTTGGGGCTTCTGGGGGCCTCTTGGAGCTTCTTTGGGCCTTTCGGGGCCGAGGGCTCGAAATGTCCGTTCGGGGCCCTCGTCTGGACCCTCTCTTGGAGCCGTCTTGGAGGCCTCTTGGGGCCGTCGTGGGGCCCTCAGCCTCTCGGGGCGTCTTGGAGCCCTCTTGAGGGTTGGGCAGTTCGGGGGCGGTTTTGGAGGCCTCCCAGACCGCCTTGGAGCATCGAGAAACCGAACAGGCGAGAAAGCGAAACTCGTCAAAAACCATTGATAATTCAATGACTGCTGCATCTTTGGGCACTCTTGGGGGGCCTCGTGACGGCCTCTTGTGGCGTCTTGGAGGTCTCTTGGGCGGCCTGGGGGCATCACTCAAAAACGTTCGGAAGATCAATTAATTTCGGCTCTTCTGGTGTCTGGGGAGCGCTCGTGGAGGTCGATTGGGGCGTCCTAAAGGCCTCGGGGACCGCCGTCTCAGGGGCCTCTGGGGCCGCCTTGGAGGCGTCTGTGGCCATCTTGGGGGACTATTGAGGTGGGCCTCTGGGGCAGCCTTGGAGGCGCCTGGGGCCCTCTTGGTGGACTCTTGGGGTTTCTTGGGGCCCCCTCGGGGATGTCCTGAGCAGTGCTGGGGCACTGTTGGAAGTCTTTGTGGCCGCCTTGGAGCGTCGGAAAGCCCAAAAGGCGACAACTCCCAAACCATCTGAAATATTGAAAAATCAATTAAGTTGCGTCTTTTGGGAGCCTTTGGAGGGCCTCTTGGGGCCTCCTGGGGGCCTCTCGGAGCCCAAGGCTCAAAATGTCCGTTCGGGTCTCCCGCCTGGGCCCCCTCTCTTGGAGCCGTCTTGGGGGCACCTGGGCCGTCTTGCAAGCGTATTGGGCCGTCTGAAGGTTGTCTTGGGCCATATTGCGCCCTCTTGGAAGCTTCATCGGCTGTCTTTGGAGCTGTGTAGCGCCTTTGGGGCCGTCATGGAGCGTCGGGAAGCCGAAAAAGCGAGAAAGCCAGAATCCGTCAAAAACCAACGGAACATCAATTGTTGTTGCATCTTCGAGCCCTCTCGGGGGTGTTCACGGAGGCCTTTGGGGGCGGTCTCGAAGCATCTTGGGCCGACTCTTGGGCCGACAGGAGGCCATCTTGGGCGTCTTGGCGCGATGTTTGGGCGTCTCGGGGCCCTCTTGAAGTGCCTGGGGGCCAACCTCGACGACGGACGGCTATCGAGTGACCTCGCCCTGGGCCCTGGGAAACCTTCAGCTCCCGCCAGACTGAACGAGCGGAACGACCCAAGCAACGCCAGCAGGCCCCCAGGCCGAGAGGCCGAGGGGATCGGGGCGCAGCCAGCCTCGCACTCGTCCAAGCCCGAGCGGTCACACCCTGTGGCCGACGGCGCGTTGAACGGGTGGAGGTCGGGCCACACAGGTCCCTGCCAAGGCAGCGGCTACCATCGCCAGCAGCACGGACAGGATGGCCCATGGGCCTCCTTGAGGGGGCTAACCCCGCGGCGCGGCCGATGGCGGGCTCCGAGCCAAGGCTCGCGCGCGCTCCTCAGCTCGCACTCCTGGGCCGTAGGCCAGGGCACGCCGCGCGCAATGAAAAACTTCTTGCGACATATGAAGAGGGGAATTAGACTTGGAGGGAGGGTTGATTGCAACATCGTTGATGCATCTTGGGTTCAAACTCGCCCTCCTCCTCCTCCTCCTCCTCCTCCGCCTCCGCCGCCGCCTCCTCCTCCTCTCGCTCCTCCTCCTACTCCTCCTCCTCCTCCTCTTTCTCGTCTTCTTCTTCTTCTTCTTTTTCTTCTTCTCCCTTCTCCCTTCTCCCTTCTCCTCCTCCTCCTCCTCCTCCACCTCCTCCTGCTCCTCCTGCTCCTCCCTCCATCCCTCCCTCCCCCCCCCCGCTCCCCTCCCTCCTACTCCTGCTCCTGCTCTCTCTCCTCCTCCCAGTCCTCCTCCTCGGTTCATGCATCTCCTTCGCCTCCGAGACATGAGCGGGGAGGAAAACCAGACCGCGGGCCGCGGGCCACGCCGACGAGGGGCGGAACCCAGAACGCCCGTCGGCCCGGCATCGGCGGGCGCCTGCGCTGTACGCGTGGCCCGCGCTCTCCACGGCCCGCTCCGGCGAGCAGACCTCCACGACGGGCAGCACGAACGGCGGCTCCGCCGCGGCCCCACTTGGCGCCAGGCGGTCCCGCAGCGCCGCCCAGCCCGCACCCTGGCCCGCGCCGCGCGGGGGCTCTGGCACGTCCCCCAGCCGGAACAGCTGCGCCTGCTGCTTGGAGGCGAGGTCGTGGTAGTCGTAGCCCGCCTCCTCTCGGGGCAAGCGAGAGGGGAAGGGGGGACAGCTAAGGGGAGGGGGGGGGAGAGAGAACTGAGCCGCATGAAGCTGGTTTTCCAGGCACCTCCCGGCGCCCAAAGGCGACCGTGCAGGTGTCGAAGCACAGCACCGCGCGACGCGGCACGAAACCGGCTGAACGCAGCAATTGTTAGCGTATACCCCCCCTTTCCAAGTCCCAAACCTGTTCTGGTTGTCTTGACTGTTTCGATGGCTGGTCCCTGGAATTCTGGACCACGTCCCAGGGACCAGTTTTTCACCCTGGATCGTTTTCTGACGGTCCTGGGACCTGGCGAGGGCTCCCAGACGCCGAAAACGACGAAAGACCTCCGCATTGTTTTCTCAACACGTTGAGGGTCTGGGATACCCTAACTCTGGATCCGCCGCACAATGGTTGATTGTTCTACTTCAGGTCGTGTCGGACAGGCATCCCAAACGATACGAAAAGGCAGGGCAGAACTTTCCGCCTCGGCAAGGTGGACGGATACCTGCGCAGGTGCTCGGCGGAAACAGCGACGGCATAGTAGGGCGGCAGGCCGGGCGCAGCTCCCCACCCCACTCACACAGTCGCCCAAAGCGCGGCGGCTCTGGAGCCAGGGTACATCCCCGCCTATCGTTGCCCCGGGGGGGACTGGCTCAGGGGGTCGGGGCGAACGAAGACCCCGAATCGGCGATACGTCGCCCACGGATCGGCGATGCCTGGACCCCCGATGGTGAATCCGCACGGGCCTGGGCGTGGTGGGGAAATCAGGCCCCTCCCGGCGATCACTGGGCGACTGGGGGGCCGATGAGCTCCCCCCGCCGGGCCGTCCCCTCCCCATCGGTGCCCCCGTCGTCCGACCCGATCCTCCCCGTAGGCCCGCAGCGCGGCCTCCATCTCCGCCACGGAGCCGCACAGCGCCGCTGCCGGCAGCTTCGGCTCGGGCCTGGCTGGCGGCTCGCCGCCGGCCCCAGTGCACAGGGAGGGCCAGAACTGCGCCAGGTGCCTCTCGTCGGCGCGCCAGGGGGGGGGGGACTCAGAGGATCGAAAACCTCCGTTCTGGAGGTCGGACCTCCATTCTGGAGGCGAAGTGGCCTCTAGAATGAAGAAAGAAACCCTCATAGTGGAGGTCGGACCTCAATTCTGAAGGTGTTTGATCCTCTGGGGAGGTGAGGGGGCAGGCCCTCCGAGAAGGCGGCGGGGCCTCCCGGGAGCCCTCACGCATTCTCCCGAGAAGCCCTGTGACTCGCGTGAACCCTCTGCGAAAGCCGCGGGCGGCCTCTCAGAAGGCGCGAGGGCTTCTGAGAAGCCCCGCCGCCTTCCGAGAAGGCCTGTCGCATCTCCCCTGGGCGCCCCGACGAGCCTCACCACCTCGGACACCGTGGCGGCGTGGAAGGACTGCGCGAGGGATACGGAGGTCTGCCGGGACAAGGGCACGTCGGCGGAAGTTTGTCTGGACAGGGGCACATCGTCGTACAGCGGAGCGGGGGGCGGGGGTACGTCTCCGTCGGGGCTGGCCGGCTCAGCCGGCATGTCGTCACCCAGCAGAGCCCGGACGCAAGCTGACATGGACAGAAAAGGAAAACACCGCATGAACGGGAACTTTCGAAGGTCTGCGCGGATTTCTCAGATCGGCGCTGGACCCCCTCCGTTGAGCGCGGAGCGCGCCAGGGGCGGCGCCAAAGGGATCGCGAGGGCCAAAGGGAACCAGCGCATATCCAGGAAACCCGCACGGCGGCCCTCCGACAGTTCATGCTTGTGCCGTCTCTTCCCCTTCGAATGGAGGCGCTGATGCTCTCGAGGTTGTACCCGCCCTCCAGAGCGAGAACCACCCGTCCGCCCGCGAGGCCCATCAGCTCAGAGGTGAGCCTGTGGTACCCCGCCGGCGTCACGTGACAGCCGCCCAGCGGGTCGCCCTCCGCGGCGTCGAAGCCAGCGCTCACCAGGACCAGGTCGGGGCGGAAGTCCGCGGCGATCGGTAGCAGCACGCGGGCGAAGGCATCGAAGTTCGGGTGTTGCCCAAGGTGTCCCTGGCCCAAGGTGTCCCCAGTTTTTCGCTCTATCTTGGAGCGCCTGGGGCCCTCTGGGCCTCGTGAGGGGTACTCTGAAGACCATCCAGGCCTCCTTGGAAATCTCCTGGGGGAACCCTGGCCCAGGGGTACCTCTGGCACCACCCGAGAAGTACTCCTCGTCCCCCGGTGCGCGGTTGGCCTTCCGGATGCCTCCGCGGACGTCCCACGGGACGTTGACGGAGAAGCCTTCGCCATCCGCGGTGCCGTGGCTGGTGTAGTGGCCGTAGATCCCGCCCGGGTAGAAGTACCCGTTGTCGTGCCGGTGAACGGAGAAGAAAAGCACGCTGCCGTCCGACTCGAACATTCGCTGGGTGCCGTTGCCGTGGTGCACGTCCCAATCCACGATGAGCGTCCGCTGGGACCAGCCGCGCGCCCGGGCCTGGGGGAATAACAGATACCGACACCGCAGCTCCCTGACCCTCTCGCTGCGTGCGTTCTGGCCAGAATCTCGAGGAATCATCCAGCCGTAGCAACGGGGACTCTCCAGGAGAAGCAGTGGCATCGGTATCTTTTCCTCCTCGGAGCCTCTGCGGCGGCTAGTCCCACGTTGCCAAAGAGGCAGAAGCCCATCGGGCGATCCCTCTCGCAGTGGTGGCCGGGCGGGCGCACCACGCAGGCGGCGGCGAGCACGTCCCCGCTGCACACGCGCTCGGTGGCCTCGAGCACCGAGCCGGCGGAGAGCAGCGCGGCGCGGGTGGAGCGGCGGCAGAGGTAGACGCTGTTGTACGTCCTGCCCAGTCTGCACGCCTCTCTCTGGCCAGCCCCAGCTGGGGAAGCTGCGCTCCCCCCCGCCCCCCCGGGGGGGAGCCCGCCGCACCGACGGAGGGAACTCCCTGGAGAGGGGTGTCGGAGGGCCCTCCCAGGGGCTTCAGTCAGATCGGATCATAAGGACGCGCAGCAATGACGCAGGGGCCAGGGAGCGTCGCTCCGCGCAGCCGAAGTGCCGCCAGCCCCAAGGGTACCCTGAGAGGCTAGCCAGCGGAAGCGGCCAAGGTCGGGCCACAGAGGCAAGGACGAAAAGGACCCCTTGGAAACGTTGCACTTGTCCTGCTGATCCTGCTTGACTCTACGGGCCACAACTCCCCCAGCTGGTGGCTGGCCTGCCTCCGCGCTGGCGAGGCCCGCGACCGCCAGCATGCTGTCCACGTGCGCGGCGGTGTGCTTGAGCTCGAGCTCCTGCCGCTCCGCCTCTCGACACGGGATGCGCACGCAGCGCGCGGCGATGCCCTCGGCCACGAGACGCTCCCAGATGCGGAGGATCCTGAGCGGCTGCTCGGGATGATCATCCTTGGGCGCTGCTCTGTGGGTGGGTGTGGGGGGGGGTAGGGGGGAAGGAGAACATGCAATTCAGGGGGGGGGGAGGGAGAGGGGAGGGGGAAGAGAGGTGCACCTCTCGTGCACCTTCGGGGCCCCAGGCGGGGCCCTTTCAGGCCCCTTTCCTGCGGCCCTCGATCCCCGCCCACCCTGATGGCCCCCCCCACCAACGACAAGCCCGAATCCTCGTCCAAGTTACGGTGCCTGGCCATGCGCCTGTCAAACAGCAGGCCCACGCCGCTGCCGTCGTAGCTGGGCTTCTCCACCTTTTTTGGCATGAAGCAGGCGGGTCCCGAGGGAAACGGGTCATGGGCCCCCAGCCTTCCCCCAGGAAGACCTGTTCGTCCTGAGCCGTTTCTTGACAGTCTCTGTGGGCCCGTGGAGGGCCCAGGAGGCCAAGAACTGCGAAAAAAACCTCAGGACTGGTTTCCCTCAGGACCCGTCTGCTGCACGGCGAACCTTCTCGGGGGACTCCTCCTCCTCCTCGGACTCCTCCTCTGCAACAACGTCGGCGGCGGGATCCTCTGTGACAAGGTCGGCGGGATCCTGTGGCCGCGGCGCGCCGCAAGACTCGCCCTTTCTCTCTCTCTCTCTCTTTTTCTTTTTTTCTCTCTCGATCTCTCTCTCTTCCTTTCTGCTGCCTTCGCCTCTCTCAGCAGCTCGACCCCTTCGCGCGCGGGACCTGGCAATGCCCAAGAGGATCACAAACCTTCAAAATTGAGTTTCGACCTTTAGTCTGGAAGCTTTTCCCCTTCATCCTGGAAATTGTTTAATCCATAATCGAGGCTTTTGGCCCTCTGGGGCGTCCGTGGCGCCGTCTGAGATCTATGGGTCCCCAGTTTCCTCCCTAGCGTCCTCCTGGAGAAGGGAAGAGGAGGATATGACCATGGAGATTACCCACGATGTATTTTAGTACAGACAACACGTTGCTTTGTTAGGTCAACAGGCGAGTCGAACAACATTTCAATGCGAACGAGGAAATCCAGCAGGCGAACGAGCAACACACGTTCCAAACCAAACCAACCTTTTCCGAAGGGCGAGCCAGGAATCCCGCCAGCCCTCTGGGCGTAGGTGGTTTCACGAGTTTTGTCATATCTCTTCCAACGAGAACCCCTCTCACGACCCTCTCCCCTGGACAGTCTACAAAGACCCTGCAATATCCCTGCAAAGCCCCCTGCAAAGGACCCTGCAAAACGACCCTGCAATGCCCATGAACGCCCACGCTACAAAGACCCTTCAACAGCCCTGTCTAACACCCTGCAACCCCCCTGCAAGACCCTGCAATACCATGCAACGCCTTGGAACGCCTTGCAGGTTTTCGTCACAGCCTGCAGTGGAACGCCTCCCAGACCCACCCAAAGAGTCCCAAGAGGGCCCCAAGACCCCCCAAAAGAGCCCCAAGAGGGCCCCAGGATTGCCCCCAGAGGCCCGACGGGTACCCCAAGAGAGCCCCTGAGATGGCCTTCGGTATCCTCCAATAAGCTTTCACAACAACAGCCTCCTCCCTCCTCCTCCTCCTCCTCCTCCTCCTCCTCCTCCTCCTCGTCTCATCATCGTTATCATCATCATAATCAGCAGCATCACCATCATCCTAATCATCATCATCGTCACCACCATCATCATAATCAGCACCATCATCATCAGCATCATCAGCATCGTCAGCATCATCAACATCATCATCAGCATAAGCATCATCAGCATCAGCATCATCATCAACATCAGCATCATCGGCATCATCATCGCTGTCATCACCATAAGCAACAGCATCAGCATCATCAGCATCAGCATCAGCAGCAGCAGCATCATAATCAGCATCAGCATCAACATCATCATCACCATCACCATCACCATCACCATCATTATCATCATCAGCATCAGCATCAGCATCAGCATCAGCATCAGCATCAGCATCAGCATCAGCATCAGCATCATCTGCATCAGCATCAGCAGCATCAGCATCGGCATCGGCATCAGCATCAGCATCAGCATCAGCATCACCATCATCATCATCATCATCATCATCATCAGCAGCAGCAGCAGCACCATCAGCAGCACCAGCACCAGCACCAGCACCAGCACCAGCACCAGCACCAGCACCCAGCACCAGCACCAGCACCAGCACCAGCACCAGCACCATCATCATCATCATCATCATCATCATCATCATCATCATCATCATCAGCATCATCATCATCATCATCATCATCATCATCATCATCAGCATCATCATCATCATCATCATCATCATCATCATCATCATCATCATCATCATCATCATCATCATCATCATCATCTCATCATCTCATCATCTCATCATCTCATCATCTGTCTCGTGCCGCATTCCTCCTCCTCCTCCTCCTCCCCCTCCTCCTCCTCATTCGCCCTTTTTCCTCGTCCTCCTCCTCCTCCTCCCCCTCCTCCTCCTGCACCCAAAATGGTCCCAGGAGGTTTTTGGAAAGCTCGGCAAACAACTCGCGGGAGCATTCGTTCTGGCAGCTATTCCCAAAATGCCTCGAAGAACGCCGCCGAGAGGCAGTAATGACGCCTCCGTGTTAGGAGAACATTTGCTGAATGTTTCAACAGATCTTCCCGCAGTTGCTGCGACCCCGAAACGCTTCCAAGGCGGCTGAAACACTACATGTTTCTACGTCCCCTCCTCCTTCGTCCCTTCCGTCTTTCCTTCCTGCCTCTTCCCTCCTCCATGTTCACCTCATGTTCCCGCCCCCGTGGGACCCCAACGAAGCGGTGCGGCATGGGAACAGTTGTGAGAACATCCAACGCATGTTCCCGCCGTCTCTGCGCCTCCAAAGCGCTTCCAAAACGAACGTTCCACTGCGCGTTTCTTCACTTATCAGACCAAGGCAACTCGCCGGTCCCACGAAGACCCCGCGAGGGCATCAATCAGGCCCTAAGAACTCTTCAGAAACCTCTCACAACAACACATCTGCAAGGCTGCCTCCTCATCCTCTTTGTCCTCGTCCGTTCCGTCTTCCAGTCCTTCCTGCGCCCTACCTTCCCCTCCTCTTCCTCCTTCCGCCATCCTAATTGCCCCGAGAAGGCCCCAAGATACTTCCAAGAAGTCTCCCAAAGTTTCCAATGACGCTGGGGCTGCATGGGAACATGTGCTACATCATTCAACACATGTTCCCGCCGTCTCTGCGCCTCCGAAGCGTTTCCACACCGGTTGTCGCACTGCGTGCTTCTACACTTCCCTGATCAAGGCAACTCACCTGGCGATCGTTTCTGGATGGGCTGGTGGGGATACTTTTTGATCGCGACCGCAAGCGGGCACCCGCACGGCGTCAGGAGGTCGCGAAAAGAGCGCAAGCCGGTGCTGTCGCAGGCGAGGCGCGGAAAAGGGCCATGATGGTGGCGAGAACTGCCAGCGGCAGGGGCGACGACGAACGAAAGAAACAGGAAAAGAGGCGCAAGAGCGAAGGGGCGGCGACGAAGACACAGCAGAGGAAAAAGGCGACAGAGCGGACAACAGAGGAAGAGAAAAACAAGAACTGAAAACAAGAGAGCTAAGCCGCAGCTCAGACGTGAAACAAGCAAAAGATCGTCCGCACCATGCAAAACTACCTGTATTTGTCGTAAGTAGGCAACAGGGCCCGAAACCAATCCAGTCGGATGCGGTGCCGCGGAGAAGCAAGAAGACCACGGAGCTGAGGTACCAACGGCGGCAGGAGCAAGTGGTAGCGCAAGAGCGCCCTTGCTGAAGGTCATGCAGCACCCCAGGCCATCTCCAGGGCCAGCGCAGGGGCGAAAGAGCGCGGGGAACATCCCATCCCACGAGCCCGGGGGGGGGGGGGCATGAGGTGAGGGGGTCCGTCAGAGAGAGGCAGCAGACAGTTGCCAGGAGCTCGATTGCTTTCGGGGGGGAAGCTGTTGCACGTGCCAGTGCCGCCTACGAACATCCCGGCGCCACGCCCGGCTAACAGCCGCAGAGCGATGGGGGATTGCATCACCTGAGACATGCAGCTCTAATTTCGCCTGAGACGTACAGCCGCCCAACAAGGGCATGAGTAGTAGGGGCGGACCGGGGGGTACGGGCCGCGCCTGCTGGGTCGGTTGGGGCGCAGCTAACAGCCGCAAGATTCAGGGGAAGTCCCGCCTGACACGAGCCGATGCTTTGCTGGGGTGCAGCTAGCAGCCGCAGAATCATGAGAAAAGGTTAGACCTGAGGCAAACCGATGCACGACTGGAGTGCAGCTGACCGCCGCGGTGTGATTGTGGAAAACTTCGCCTGAGACGTGCTGGCATATTGGTAGGGTGCAACTAACAACCGCAGAAAAGTGGGACATGGTTATTTCCGCCTGAGACATGCCGATGCCATGCTGGGGCGCAGCTGACAGCCGCAGAATGATGGGAAGAGGTTGCACCTGAAACAAGCCGCAGACCGACTGGAGTGCAGCTGACAGCCGCGGTGCGATTGGGGAAAACTTCGCCTGAAACGTGCTGGCGTACTGGTGGGGTGCAGCTGACAGCCGCAGGAACGTGGGAAAAAGGTTATATCCTAGTTCTCTGGTAGGGAGCAGCTAACAGCTTCACGACTGTGGGAAATGGTAAAATTCGCCTGAGACATTCTGCGCCTGAGATGGACCGACGACCAGGGGGGGTGAAGTAAGCAGCCGCGAAATTAAAGGAAACGGTCCCACCTGGAGCAACCTGGGCCGGAGTGCACGAACAGCCTCCGAACTTTGGATGATAGCAACGCCTGAAACAGATAAATCATCTTGCTTCGCGTTTGCTTCGCATGAAACGTCCTGGTGCTCTGGTAAGGTGCAGCTAACAGCCGCAGGAATGTGGGAAATGAAGACCTTCGCCTGCGACACACTGGTGCTCTGCATGGACGCGGCAAGCAGGGATATAGCCGAATGCCGTAGACGGCCACGAGCCGGGGGAAGTATCTTCGCCTGAGACATGTTACGCCTGAGATGGACGGACGACCAGGGGGCGAAGTTAGCAGCAGCTGAATGAAGGGCGACGGTGCCACCTGGGGCAACCTGAGCTGGAGTGCAGCTAACAGCCGCAGCACGCTGGATGATTGCAGCGCCTGAGACATATAGGTCCTCTGGTAGGGCGCAGCTAACAGCCACAAGAAGGGGGATATAGCTTCGCCTGAGACGCGCAGCCCAGGGGGCACGGGCCGAGCCTGCATAGAAAGTAGGGGTGCAACACGCAGCCGCAGAGCGGGGGGGGGGGGAACCAGAGACAACCTGAGACCCGGCTGCAGCTGACAGCCGCAGTGTGGTGGGGGATTGCTTCGCGCTTGCTACGCTGAGACGTCCAGGTCCTCTGGTGGGGTGCAACTGACAGCCGCGGGAAAGTGGGAACTGGTTTACTTCGCCTAAGACATACTGAAGCTTTGCGTGGGGGCGGCAAACGGGGGGGTAGCCGAATGCCGCAGACGGCCACGAACCGGGTGAAGTGGCCAGAAGGATCGTCGAGCCCAACCCGCACGGAGATACCACCCCAAACCGAGGAACAAAAACAAACCGAGGAAAAACCCAAACCGAGGAAAAAAAAACAAACCGAGGAAAACCGCGAAATCTCCTCCGAGGAAAACCTCTCTCTCGAGGAAAAAACACTACAAGACAATGATAGGTCTCCCTCCCGAGCGAAACGGGAGCGCGTCGCGGCGCCCCGAGGTGCCTCTCCCTTCTTTGATCAATCTCCTCCAAATGGCCCCAATAGCGCCCCCAAGGCCCCCAAGAGCGCCCCGACAGAGCCCAAAGAGGCGCCCAGGAGCCCACTCCGAAAGGCATCCATGAGGTCCCTGGCCATTTTGGTAATATTTGTCCTCCTCCCCCCTCTTCTCCCCCTCCTCCTCCTCCTCCTCCTCCTCCTCCTCATCATCATCATCATCATCATCATCATCATCATCATCATCATCATCATCATCGTCATCATCATCACCATCATCATCCTATTCCTATTCCTCCCTCCTCCCTCCTCAGTTTGAAGGGGCGTGGGGGGCCCAGCGATGCGCTTCGCCTGAGGCGAAGCCCATATCCAACTCCGTTGGTGACGAAGAAGCGGAGCACCTCGGCCTCTATGCCGCCCACGAGCGCGGACGACAGCACGCCGGAGAGCACCGCCTGAGCATGGCCGAAGGACCGCGGTAGGAAGGCGCTCGGAGATTCGTGCACCAATGCCAGCTCCGCCTGCGCCTGGGGTTCACCTTCGCTGGCAAGACGCTGCCCGTCATCTGCCGCTTCGCCGCCGGCCGCCCCCGTCTTTCTCCGCTCGGCTGACTCGCCGTCACCGACGGCGTTCGTGGCCTCCTGCGTCACCCGCGCCCCTGGGGCGGCAGCTCTTCGCGGAACGCGGCCTCCACGACCGCCCGAGGAAATTGGCAACTCGGGGTCTAGGACGCCATCGCCCTCGACTGCAAAGCTCGCGAACTCCCACCGAGCGGCTGCACGCGGACTCTGCGCTGAAGAGCTCGCAACTGCACCTCGCCTGCCCCGATCCGTCAACCCTGACGTAAGCGTAGCGTCTGTAATGTAGGCAGAACGCGTCGACCACGCGCTGACCATCGACGCTGATGGAGATCCCGTGCCCTTCCCACCATGCCCTTAGGGCGTTCATGTTGGGCGCCTGGTAAACTGCCCAAATGCGCTCTGCCAGTTGCTTGTCGATCTTCGCAAGCTTTTCTTTCTCCATGAAGAAATGCTTTCATCGAGGCGGCCCCCCCCCCGGCTTCGCCTCGCTTCTTTTCTCGGGGTGCGCTGATATACGGTCGCCCCAGATGTACTCTGGAAGGCTTTGAATGTCTGCCTCGCAGAGGGGATGGCCATAAGCTTCTTCGTGAACTTGACGATGCGCCCCTCTCACTCTATCAGACTGCGCGGACGCGGGATTGGCGGGCCCCGCAAGTGCTGCCCTGGGCCGGCGATGGAGAACGCCCCCCCTGGGGTCGCGCGCCACTTCCCACACTTCGTCTCCATCTTGTTGCGCAAGGGCGCGGGGTCGATGCGATGGCCCTCGCCCGCGCGCAGTCTCCTCGACATCGACATGAACGACTCCACCATGTTCTGCGCGCTGGGGAAGCCGGCCCTCGCTCTGGACGTCGCCCCGCACCACCGTGGCGCCTTGAACCCGCCCCCTCCGCCAGGAAGAGGCAGCGGCTACAAGCGCTCCCCCTCGAAGTGCTCTGCGAAACCCTCCGCGTCGGCGCGGGCCCTCCAATGGCCCAACAGGCGCCCCAGAACAGAGAGGGCGCTGCCAAATTGTAGACGTGCGCCAGGGCGAAACAATACGCGACGACCGCTCGGATCTCCCCTGGGCACCTCTGCCCCTTGCCCCCCTTGGTTTGATGCGCAGCCAAATCGCGCCCCAAAAGCTCAGGGTCGCTCGCGCGCGCGCGATGTCCGGCCGGGGCCCCCTGGGCGCCCGCTGGCTGGCAGCGGCAGAATCCGAGCGGAACTGGTAGAACATGCGCTCGGGGAGCGGTTTTGCCCTGCGCCTGGAACTCCAGCATCAGCGCTTGCGCGGCGAGTTCCAAGAGCAAGGAGTAGTTCGCGGCATCCCCCTCCATTCCCAAGATGAACACTAATGGCACGAATTGCTTCAGGTACCTGTCCACCTCGGCGCTGTATCTGTAGACGAGGACGCCAAGGGCCCCCAGCTTATATCCTGAGATGTCCCTGCGGGAATTCGTTCCTGACCACTCCGCCCGTCGGTGCTGGCGCCGGCGCTTGCGTGGGCGCTGGTGGCGGCGCTCGCGATGGCGCTGGCGCTGGTGCTGGCGTCGGTTGGCGCCGGCATTTGCGACGCCTGTCACTCGCGCGCGCCAGCCGCCCACCCACGCGCGCAAACATAGACGCCGCACACGCGCACATGCGCCGCGCACTAGCACCAGCGACAGCACCAACGGGCGGACTGAAACAAATCACCAGCTCCCACACGGACGCGACCATATCCTCGCCACGCAATCTTGGAAGCAAAACCGCTCATGGCACAGAAGCCGTTCACCGAGTCGATCTCCCGCACCGCGAACTCAATGAAAGGCCACAGCGCGAGCGCGATCTTCACGGAGCCACTTGTGGTGACTGGCAGCTCCTCGCCCTCGAACACCGCGAAGCGCCGCTTGTCCGCTGGCGCCCCATCCGCGGAGCGCGCGTTGAACTTGCGTTCGTCGCGCCATTCCTGCAGGCCATGGAGCCTGTTCGTCTGCTGGCCCTTCCTGTCTTCTGCGCGCCGACGGCGCGCCGCCCGCTGCGCGGGGCTTCCAGGGGCGGGCCCGCGGAGCTCGTCGTGGACTTGTTGCGGCGTGGCCCGGGCCCCCAGCCCCCCGATCACGTCGTCGACTTCCTCGAACTGCTCCCGCGCGATGCCGGGCGCGCCCGGGCGGTCTACCTTCCTGCACCTCGCGGGGCGCAGTCCGCCAGCGCGGGCCGCGGCGCTCCTGAACGCGGCAAAGTCCCCGTCGCCAGACCCCGTGAGCCTGCATCGCACGGGGCACTTCTTCCAGGAGTCATCGCGCTGCCCACGGCGGCCATGGAACACGACGCAACCATTCGCCGCGCCGTTCGGCCCTGTGATCGCGATCGCGCGACAACTGTTCTCCTTGCCCCACTTCCGCCACTCGCCCCTGTCGCGACCTTCCCTCGCCGTCGGAGTTCCCAGGGGCGCCTCCCTCGCTACTCCGTCGGCTGGCGCTTCGGCATCTCCCTCTTCTTCGATCTCGCCCTCGTCGCCCTCCTTTGCGGAATCACCAGGTCCCTCGCCCGCGCTGCCACCTTCGCGGCGAGGCAACAGCGCCGCCAGGCGCAACCGCTTGCGGGGCGGGATGGGCGCGACGCCGCGGTTGGCGCCCCGGCGCTGGGCTCGGGCGCCCCCGCGCGCCCGCTGAGTAGAGGCAAAATGTTCCTCCCGCCCTGCCCGCGCGGCCGCCGCGAGTTCTCCCCCTCCCCCCCCCCAGTTTCGCATTGATGAGGCTGCGCGCGCTCGCCAACTCATCCGCAGACACGTTGGCCCTGCGCTTCATGAGATTGGCCTTCGCAACTTCTTCTGGCGGGACCCTGTTTAGGATGTGGTCCACCGTGGGCCCGAGTTCTTGATCCTGCGCCTGTTCGCAAGCGACGTCTGCGCGAAGCTCGGGGGCGTCCGCCGAAGGAGCACAAGGACCCCCCTCGATCCACGAGGTCCCCGGGATCGCCTTGCTCGACATGGCAGGCGTTCGGTCAGGTGCCCCAGGCTGCGGCCAGGTGTTCGCAACGCGTTGACAGATCCGACGTCTTGAGCCAATCTTGAATAAGGGAGGGGAGAAGACATGCAATGGGATATCCGAGAATATTAGGCTCAACCCGTTTAGGATCAAACCATGTTGGCAGACGCCCGCGCGAAAAAAAAAAAACAAGCAGTGCTTAACAATGCTTGTTTTACCTCCTGGCCACGAGATCCCAACCAACACCCATGAGGCGTCTGACCTACCACGCAGGAGGAGGGGAAGGAGGAGGAGGATAATGAGGAGGAAAGAGGAAAGAGGGGAAAGGAAAAAGAACAGAGGAGAGAAGATATGAGAGAGGAGTGGGAGGAGGACGAAAAGGAGGAGGAGGGGGGCGAGGGGGAGGAGGAGGGGGAGGAGGAGGAGGAGGAGGACATGTTCTTTCCCCGGCAATCCCTGTCACAAGCGTTTTCCTCTCTGAAATCCAAAGACGCAGCAATAGCCTCCAACGTCGCCTCAAAGTGCTCGGCTGCCCAGGAGGGGAAGAGGAGGAGGAGGAGGAGCAGGAGGAAGAGGAAAAAGATAAGGAGAAGGAGGAGGGGGAGGAAAGGAGAGAGGTGAGAGGAGAGAGGGGTGAGGACAGAGGAGGACAGAGGAGGATAAGGAGGAGGAGGAGGAAGGGGAGTGAAGGAAGAGGAGGAGGAAGGAGAAGGAGAGGAGGAAGAAGGGGAGGAGAGAGGATGCGGAGGAGGAGGAGGAACAGTAAGAGGAGGAAAAGGAGAAGGAGAAGGAGGAGGAGGAGGAGGAGGAAGAGGGGGAGGAGGAGGAAGAGGAGGAGGAGTAGGAGGAGGAGGGGGGGAGGAGGACAGGGAGGGAGGAGGAGAAGAAGATGGCGGGCACCAAGCGAGAGACATGTGCATCTGGAATGTGTCTTTGCACCACGTCGATTGCACCACAGAGATTGCACAGCGTATAATGCACGACGTAGGCTGCTGAGGGTGGCGAAGCTGAACCCGAGAGGGCTAAGGCATGTTCGACTGTGTGGGGCTGTGTCCCCCTTTTTTTGTGGTGTCTCTCTCGCTCTCTCTATTTCTTTCTTTATTTCATTCTCTCTCTATCTCTCTCTCTGTCTTTCTCTCGCTCGGCCCCCATCTGCGAAGGGGGCTTTTTGAAGATCCGATTCCGCAATTCTAGAAAACTTGCGTATGTTAAAAAGCCCCTCTCCCTCCCGCCCTGCCTGCCTCCCTCCCTCCGTGTCTCCCTCCTCCCTCCCTCATCCCCCCCTCCCCCCTCCCCCCCCCCCCACGGAGAGGGTCAGAGACGAGAGAGGGGGGGGGGGGGGGAGGGAGGGAGATAGGGGGGTCAATGGGAGAGGGGGGGAGGCAGGGAGGGAGGGAGGCAGGGAAAGGAGAAGGGGAGGGAGGGAGAAGGAGGACGAAGAGGAGGAGGAGGAGGAGGAGGAACGACAGATGGAGGAAGAGGGAAAACCGAGGCTGGAGGAGGAAAGAGGCCGCCGCCCGCGAGGGTCGGAGGAGAGAGGGAGGGAAGGGAGAACAGGAGGTCAGTGAGAGAGAGAGGGAGGGAGGGAGGAAGGGGGGTCAGTGGGAGAGGAAGGGAGGCAGGGAGGGAGGGAAAGAAGAAGGGAGGGAGGAAGGCAGGAAAAGGATGATGATGATGATGATGATGATGATGATGATGATGATGAGATGATGATGATGATGATGAGGAGGAGGAGGAGGAGGAGAGAGGAGGAGGAGGAGGAGGAGGAGGAGGAGGAGGAGGAGGAGGAGGAGGAGGAGGAGGAGGAAAAAGGAGGAAGAGGAGGAGAGGAGGAGCAGGAGGAGGAGGAGGAGGAGGAGAGAAGAGAGAAAAGAGGGGAAGAGAGAGGAGAAAGGAGAGAGGAGGAGGAGGAGGAGGAGGAAGAGGAGCAGGACATGAGGAGGAGGAGGAGGAGGAGGAGGAGGAGGAAAAGGAGGAAGAGGAGGAGAGGAGGAGCAGGAGGAGGACGAGGAGGGAAGAGGAGGAGCCAGAGGAGGAGGAGGAAGAGGAGGAGCCAGAGGAGGAGGAGGAAGAGGAGGAGCCAGAGGAGGAGGAGGGAAGAGGGAGGGAGGAGGAGAAGAAAATGGCGGGCACCAAGCGAGAGGAGAGTGCACCACGTAGATTGCACGACAAAGGTTGCTGAGGGTGGCGAAACTGAACCCGAGAGGGCTAAGGTCCGTTCGACTGTGTGTGGCTGTGCCCCCTTTTGTCTCTTTCTCTCTCTCTCTCTCTCTCTCTCTCTCTGTTGCTCTCTCTTTCTCTCTTTATCTCTCTCTCTCTCGCGCTCGGCCCCCCACCTGCAAAGGGGCTTTGTAAAGACTCGGTTCCCGGCATTGCGAATCCCAAGACGGCCCCAGATGACTCCATCAGAGGCTTGGAAATAACATCAGTAATCCTGCACTAGCACTTGCTAGGAGGAGGAGGAGGAAGAGGAGGAGGAGGAGGAGGAGAACGCGTTGACATATCCGAGGTCTTGAGCCAATCTTGACGAGGGGGGAGACATGCAATGGGAGAACCGAGGGGGGCGTGGAAGGAGGGAGGCGGGTGGAGAAATGTTTACAAGGAGGCGGAAGGAGATGAATGACCAACCTGGGGAAAATCAGCGTATGTTTGCCTTCTCGCCTTTTTGCTTTCGATGGCCTTCCGAGCCCTCAAGATAGCTCCAAGAGGACCCCAAAGAGCCCCGAGAGAGGCCTAAGACAGCCCCACGACGGCCCCAAGAGCGCCACAAAGCGCCCCAACAGCGCTCCAAGAGGCCTCCCGGACAGCCAAGAGGCTCCCAAGACGCCCCACGAGGCCTTCAGGAAACTCCCAAGAGACATCCGAAGAGACTTCGAGAGGCATCCAAGAGGCCTCTGGCCATTCTGCTCGCCCTTTTCCTCCTCCTCCTCCTCCTCCTCCTCCTCCTCCTCCTCCTCCTCCTCCTAATTATCCTCATCCTCCTCCTCCTCATCCGCCTCTTCCTCGCTTTTCCTCCACATCCTCCACTCCCTCATCCTCCTCCGATTCCTCCTTCATCCTCGCCATCTTGGGTAAGACGGACTCCCCAGCCCTTTGTTAATTTGCATGCGCCCTCATTTCCCTGATCACCTTAATTCGCCTGGGCATCGTTTCTGGATAGGCTGGTGGGGGTACTTTTTAGTCAGCGGCCGCAGGCGAGCGCGCCAGCGGCGAGTCCAGTCAGAGCGGGGCGCGCAGAGACGAATTAACCTAAAGCGGTGGGCCGAAGCCTCACGCAGCACCTCAGCGGCGGGCCGGCGAGTGGAAAAGGCTGGCGGGAAACTGGGTAACAGTACTGCCAGGGTGCACGCATGCAGCGCATCGGAAGCAGCTGGCGGCCAGGGGATTCGGCGACCAGGGACAGCAACAGACGTGGAATTAGTTGCAAGGGCGCAAGCCCCCGGACTACGACGAAGGTACCAGGGTGGCCGCAGCCAAGTGAACCGACTGTCGGAAGCCGAATTGGATGCCCAGAGAGGCGCGAGCATCGGCAAGCTGCGAAGTACCAGGGTGGCCGAGGCCAGGAGGCCCAGTAGCAGCAGAACGCACAAATGCGAAGAGCAGCCAGGCTGCAACGCGGCAAACCGTGGAAACAACTGGGGGGGCCAAGCTGAGACCCGAGGCCTTCCGGGCGCAAGAGGTGGCGCCAGCGAGGTCGCGCGCCAAAAGCCCTGAATAGGGAACGCGCGCCCGTGATCAGCGCGCTGGCGGTGGCGACAGACGTGCGCGGACACCGCGGGGAGAACTCCAGTGCTGAAGCCAAGGCTGCAACCGCGGCGCGGCGGCAACGCGGAATGCCTAGGCTTAACCGCAGACGTCCATGGCCCCCACCAAGGGGGAGGAAAACCGCGTCGTGGGCGGAAAAGCGGAGAAGCCAGGGCCGGCGGGGGGCGACGCCACCGAACTGGCTGGGAGACCGGGGGCCCGGCCGCGGGGGGGGGGGGGGCGCCCCGGCGCGGCAGGGCGCCCGGGGGCGCGGGGGAGGGGCGCGCCAAGAGTGAAAACAACTACAGCAGGCCGAAGGCCGAGGGGGGACAGGTGGACCGCGGCCCCAGCGGTAGTCCACGAGCCAGCATTGTCAGCAGCCCGCTGTCCGCGTTCCCAAGGGCGGGGGGCAGCGGGGGCTGGGCAGGGAGTGGCGCCAGGGAAGAGGCACTGCCTGCAAGTCCGGCGACGGCCACAGCAAGGACTGCGGCCATCGCGTCTAAGATGAAACAGACGAGGCCGCCGTCGGCGGCCCCCGCCCCAGCCACCGTCCATTCGCGATGTCGGAGGTCCACGCCAAGGGCGGCCAACGGCCACTGCATGTTATCTGAAAACGAAACTGAGAAACCATCGGCCTCATGGGCCCTGTTTTAGGTGACCGATAATATCGAACCGCGTTCCTTCCTGGCCTAACGGGCACCGTTTCAACTGAAAAGTCAAAGGCGCAACCGCGGCGAGCCCGGCAGGCCTGAGGGGCCTGCGCCACTCGGAGAGGACGACTGCGGTCGGCTGCCCCCTGGGGTGCCAGGCGGGCGCCTGGTCTGGCGCGCCGGGGCAGGTTCGGATGGGCAGCCGTCGGCGGAGCCAAAACAGTGCCAGCAAAGCGCCCGTGGTCACGGTGCGGCGTGGCGGGAGCCGACGGCGTGCAGGGGTTGTTGCGTCATCGCCGCGCGCGGGAGCGCTTGTCCCCTCTCCCGTCGCTGCTGTCGTCGCTGCCTCGCTTGCCCGCAGCCTTCCAATCGTCGCCGCCCCAGGCCTGCGACCGGGACCGGGTGCCCCAGACGACCCAGGGTTGACGGGAGCTTGTGGCGTGTCCCTTGTGCTGGGGGGCGCTCGTGCCCTGGTGCCCTGACCACTTGTCGCGCTCCCGGCCCCATCTGACCTGGAGCCCATGTTGGCGGTTCATCTCGTATGCATCATACCCGCAGCGCTCCCAGGCGTCGAGGAAGACGCGGCATGTGCTTTCAAGGTTCCGCGCGGGGTCGCTCTTCGGACCGCCGGCCCCTGCCGGGTGCTTGCGGGCGTAGCCGTGCCAGATGCTGCTGAAGACTCCCCCTAGGGTCTTTTGGAGGCGGGGGATCTTGGTTGCGGGTGCTTCCGCGATCCTGTCGAGGTCGACATTGCCCCACCGTTCCTTGCACATGGGACCCTCTCCGACGGGATCGACAAGGTCGTCAGAGACCGGCTTCGAGCCCCATTCGCGGGGTTGGCGAGCGGCGGTCTCTCGAGCTGGCTGCTTGGGGCTGCGGCTGGGGGCACGGGGCAGGCCGACTGGAGCTGGCTGGCTGGAAGTGGCGATCGCGCCACCACGGGGGGTTGGGAGAGCGGCTGTCTGACGCTGCGGCTGGTGAGCTGCTGTTCTCCGGCTTGTTGGCAGGGGGGGGGCCTGCGCGGAGGGTCGTGCGTCACCTTGGGCGGTGGGCTGGCACTGGCGCTACCCCTCGCTTGGCGTCGCTCGGGCGGGCCTGAGCCGTCCGCGTCTGATCCAAACGCCCCCAGTGGGTCGTCGGGAGGGCTGCCGCCGGTTGCTTCGCCTGCTGCCCCGGTCGATGGAGGGGGCGGGGAGCCCTCAAGTCCGACCGAGTCGTCTGCTGCTCCGCCAGGGGGAGGTGCGGGAGTCGGGAGGGCGACGTCGCCCTTGTCCTCGTCGTAGTCGATCCCGTCGATGTCCGCCTTGACGGTGGGCGCTGGGCTCGTCGGGGAGCAAGTTTCCTCTTCGTGGGGAGAGGACTCTGGCGCGTCAGGGCCTGACGCGAGGGGGTTGGGGTCTGCCCGGGGCGCGGAGAGCCCGACGCCACTGCTGGCTGCGCCGTAGGTAGGGGCACCGGTAGCTGGGGGGGCGTCGCACGCCGCTGCAGCTGCTCCACTGGGCTTCGGCTGTAGCCAGGCTATCGTGGTTTCCCCTGGAGGGGGGGCGCGAGCTTCGTCAATGCATGGGGCCGAGGGGCCCTGCTCCGCCAGGGTGGCGATGGAGGTAGCTGCGAGGGCGCCAGAACCCAGGCTGGCGATGAAGCTGGCGAGGACGGGGAGGTCATGGCGGAAGGGGTTCGGCCCCCTGTTGGAGGCTACGCTCTGGTGATGGGTCGTCCAAGCACGTTTGTGTCTGGAACTGTGCAGGAGGTGCCCAACCACCCTGGCCGCCGCCCACCTCTTGCCTTCCCAGGTGGCGCCGTCGGGAAGCCCGTTCTCCGGGACCTCGGGGCCGTGCACCTTGCGCAGAAAGGGGGCCAGCTGGCGAGCCGACCACGAGGTCTCCAGGTCGCTCGGGGCTGGACTGTCGGCGTCGCAGTCCTTGACGAAGTCCCTCCACTTGTCGTCCAGCGTTGGGTGGTAGTCCCGCAGGTAGGTGACCAGGGTGTGGTGGACCTCTTTAAGTTTGTTGCGCCGCCCGTGTTTGGGCTCGCTTCCCTCTTCGGGGGATAGAGCTGCGACGTTCCTGTGACCTAACTTGGGGACCGCTGGCGGACGTAAGTCTGGGAGGGGGGCCAAGATCTCGGGGACCGTGCGCCGGTTCGGGCCGTTCTGCGGTCCACTGCCTCTGCTCCCTCCCTCACCCGACTGTGGGCCCTCTGGGGGGATGCTGCGGGCGTAGGGGTCGTGAGCGTTCGCATCCGCAAACGCCGGTGTGAGGAGGGCGGCCAGATCAGGGGCAGCTTCGCCGGTGTCCGCCTGCGCTGTCTGGCGTGGGCGGGCTGTCGGCTGCCGCGGGAAGACGTCTCCAGAGTCGCGGTCCATGATGTGGTCCAGGGTTGCTGGGGCGACGTTCCAGATGTACACTAGGCATCTCCGGCAACACCATGTGGCATTCCACTTGCGCTGGACCCACGAGAGGGGCCACTGGCCCCAGCTAGGGAGGCCTGTTTTCCCGTGGCCCGAGGCTTCGGCCTCGGCCTTCCAGAGGAAGCAACCGAGCGCTAGCGCGTCCACCTTCCAGACCAGCAGGGGCTCTGAGGGGGGGCATGTGTCGCACTGGGCGGAGTAGGAGCCTGTTTTAGGGGCGTCGTTACCGAACCTTCCGTCCGAGATCCTCTTGGCCGGGATCGTGGTGTTCGCAAGCCGTGGGACGTATGGTCCGGATGGGGTCATGAGGTCGCTCAGTCTTCTGGTCTCTCCAGCAACGGGGTCGCGCCAGCATCCCAGGGGCCCAGGGCAGGGGAGCGGTGGGAGAGCGTGGGCGACAGGGCCCTTGTCACGTCCGTTCCGCCACGCTGTGTAGTCGGAAACTCTGGCTGCGACGGTCGAGCCCATAGGGCTTGGGATACACTGGATGTTGAGGTGAGCCACCCAGCAGGTCTCGCATAACCACCTGAGGTTCTTCCCGTCCAGGTAGGCCTGCGGCCTGTTGCTAGCCAGGAGATCCCTGACCGCGTCGTCCTCCCAGGTTCCGTCGGTGTGTTTCAGCTTGATAGTCTGGCACCGGTCGCAGGTGAGGGAGGCGTTCTTCTGATCGCACTGTAGCCTGTCGTCGGTGATGGTGGGTGGGACTAACTTCGTGCCCGGCGCGGGGGCGGGTGGTGTGGGAGACGACAGGTCGGTTTTGGAGAAGGCTGTGCCTCCCCCAACGTACCCCAGGGCAGCGTCAGCCCTGTTTTCTCCCAGGCCCGAGTCGGACCCGGCCAGGGCAGTGTGGAGGGCGCAAATTGAGCACTTGTAGTTTGCGAGGGGGGCGAGGTTAGCGGGGGGGATTTCCTCCAGGACTAGCATCGGGGCCTTGAGCTTGAAGTTGGGAAGCATCAAGAATTTAACAGAAAAGGTCTTAGACCTGACTCCTCCTCAGCTCAAGCAATTTTGGCTCAAGCCATTTTGGCGACCAGCGACGGGCAGCATTTTTTTCTGGCCCGCCCCCCGCCCCCCACTCCTGATCCTCCATCCTCGACCCTCTCTTGGGATGCTTCCGGTGACGGGCCATACATATTTGTGGCCCGTCATGCCTGCCTTTTTAAAACGAATTGTCATGAACACAACTCGATCCCTGGGCGACGGCCCACAATTTGTTTTGCCCCGTCACCTCTGCCGTCAGAAACGCTCACCCCCTTGAAACAATGTGAACAAACTTCGATCATCCCATCCTCGTCTTATCCCGCTCGGGTGCACCTGGCGACGGGCCACATTTTTTTCTGGCCCGCCCCCCCTCCCCCCGCGCCCCCCACTCCGCATCCTCCCTCCTCGACCCTCTCTTGACGCCTGCCCAATATAAAACGAACTGGCATGAACTCAATTTGATCCCTGGGCGACGGGCCACATTTTTTTCTGGCCCGTCACCTCTGCCGTCAGAAACGCTCACCCCCTTGAAACGACGTGAACAAACTTCGATCATCCCATCCTCGTCTTATCCCGCTCGGGTGCGACCAGCGACGGGCCATATTCTTTTCTGGCCCGCCCCCCCCGCTCCCCACTCCTGATCCTCCATCCTCGACCCTCTCTTCGGATGCGCCCAGTGACGGGCCGCACATATTAGTGGCCCGTCACGCCTACCTTTTTAAAACAAATTGGCATGAGCTCACTTCGATCCCTGGGCGACGGGCCACATTTTTTCTGGCCCGCCCCCCCCCCCCGCTCCCCACTCCTGATCATCCGTCCTCGACCCTCTCTTGGGATGCGCCGGGTGACGGGCCACGCACCATCACTCTGGTGACGGGCCACACAGATTAGTGGCACGTCACTACTGCCTTGTTAAAAGTGAACTCACCTCGATCCGTGGGCGAGGGGCCACATTTTTTTCTGGCCCCTCACCCCCTCCTCAATACTCAATCATGTTGCCTCGTCATCGTGCTGCCTCCTAGCTCTCGTCTTCCTCCTCCGCCTCCTCCTCCTCCTCCTCCGCCTCCTCCTCCTCCTGCTGCTCCTCCTCCTCCTCCTCATCCTCCTCCTTCTCCTCCTCCCATGTCGTCCTCGTCACCCCTCCGAACCCCCTCACCAACCATCCTCGTTCTCTCCCTCCCCCGTTCCTCTTTCTTTTTTATTTTTCTACTTGTCCACGTCTTCGTCGCCCACTCCCATCCAAGTAAACTCCCCCCCCCGCCGTTTTCCTACGTAGCAACTCGCGTTCCTCACCCCGCCTCCATAACCCTCCTTTGCTGATGCCTTCATCCTCTTCCTCTTCCTCCTCTTCGTTCTCCTCCTCCCCCTCATATCAATTACGATCGTCCGGTTCCGCCTCCCCCGCCTCCTCCTCATCATCAACAACAACCCCCTGCTCAACACTGCTCATCGATCACCATCTCACTTCATTCCTTTAGCTCCTTCACAACGCTCCTCCGGAACATGTTGAAACATGTTGAAAGCAAACTTGAAACATCGAAAACCCCATGGGGAGGAGGTCGAGGAGGACGAACAGGAGGAGAATGAGAAGGAGGAGGAGCAGGAGGATGAGGAGGAGGAGGGGAAGAGGAGGAGGAGGAATAGGAGGAAGAGGGGGGGGCGGGGCGGGGGGGGTGAGGGAGGAAGAGGAAACGGAGGAGGAGGAAGAGGAGAAGGAGGACGGAACGGAGATAGAGGAGGAGGATGAGGAAGAGGAGGAGGAGGGGAGGAGGAAGAGTGGAGGAGGAAGAGAAAAAGGAGGATGGAACGGAGAAGGAGCAGGAGGAAGAGGAAGAGGAGGAGGAGGAGGAGAAGGAGGAGGAGGAGAGCGGAAAGAAGAGGAGGAGGACAAGGAGGACAAGGGCCCAAGGATGAACACAAGTATGGAAGACGTGCCCAAGGATGTGCTCAAGTACCTTGTGCGGTCGCGCATCCTTTGGGCCGTGGCCCCTTGAATGCAAGGGCGGCAAAGCTGGGCCCGAGGATGGCCCAGGGCACCCAAACCGTCGAGCATCCGTCAGGTCCTCCACCTGGAACGAATGCAGACGAAGCCCGCAAACGCCGAAAAAAATGGTTTGCACCCTGCACGTGATTTGGGTCGCGGGTGGGTCGCGGGCGGGTCGCAGGTGGGTCTTATCCACCTGGATCGAATGCAAAAAGAAGCCCGCCGCAGGCGCCGAAAATGTTATGTTGGTTTCTACCCTGAACGTAAGTTTGGTCGCGGGCGGGCCGCGGGCGGCTCGCCGGGCGGGTCGCGGGGCGGGTCGCGGGTGGGGCGCGACATGGCGACAAGGCGCGCCTATGGCTCGCTCGAAAGCGAGCCCGCGCGACCGAAGCAGCAGAACGCGACGGGCCGCAAATATTCCTGGCCCGTCGCCCCTGCCGTGAGAAATGCCTAGAAGCACTGCGCGGCGCGCCTATGGTTCGCTCCGAAACGAGCCCCCGCGACCGCGAGAGGCAGCAGAGCGCGACGGGCCACGCATATTTCTGGCCCGTCGCCCCTGCCGCGGGACATGCGTAGAAGCACTGCGCGGCGCGCGCATGGCTCGCTCCAAAGCGAGCCCCCACGACCACGGGAGGCAGCAAAGCGCGACGGGCCACAAATATCCCTGGCCCGTCGCCCCTGCCGTGAGGAATGCCTAGAAGTACTACAAGCGCCTATGGCTCGCTCCGAAACGAGCCCCCGCGACCGCGGGAGGCAGCAGAACGCGACGGGCCACGCATATGTCTGGCCCGTCGCCCCTGCCTTGCGGAAGGCTTGGCGGTACTGCAAGGCGCGCCTATGGCTCGCTCCAAAAATAGACTTCGCAACCGCGGGAAGCAACAGAGCGCCACGGGCCGCAAATATTTCTGGTCCGTCGCCCCTGCCGTGGGAAATGCTTAGAAGCACTACAAGGCGCGCTCGTGGCTCGCTCCAAAGCGAGCCTCCGCGACCGCGGGAAGCAGCGGAGCGCGACGGGCCACATAATATTTCTGGCCTGTCGCCCCTGTCGCGAGAAATGCTTAGAAGCACTGCAAGGCGCACATATGGCTCGCTCCGAAACGAGCCCGCGCGACCGCGGGAGGCAGCAGAGCGCGACGGGCCACGCATATTTCTGCCCCGTCGCCCCTGCCATGAGACATGCTTAGTAACACTACGAGGCGCGCCTATGGCTCGCTCCAAAACCAGCCCCCGCGACCGCAAAAGGCAACAGAGCGCGACGGGTCGCAAATATGTCTGGCCCGTCGCCCCTGCCGTGAGAAATGCCTGGAAGCACTAGAAAGCGCGCCCATGGCTCGCTCCGAAACGAGCCCCCGCGACCGATGCAGCAGAGCGCGACGGGCCACGCATATTTCTGCCCCGTCGCCCCTTCCGTGAGAAGTACTTAGAAGCACTACAGGGCGCGCGTATGGCTCGCTCCGAAGACAAAGAGAGCACCCGCGACCGCGGGAGGCAGCAGAGCGCGACGGGCCACGCATATTTCTGGCCCGTCGCCCCTGCCGTGAGAAATGCGTAGAAGCACTGCGGGGCGCGCTCGCGGCTCGGTCCAAAGCGAACCCCCGCGGCCGCGGGAGGCAGCAGAGCGCGAAGCGCGACGGGCAACTAAATATTTTTGGCCCGTCGCCCCTGTCGTGAGAAATGCTGGTTGGCTGCCGGTCGCCTGGGGGAGGGGGTGTAAATTAATAGGGAGCAGTGACAAACCCCTCCCCGAACGGACAGCAGGGGGTTGGAAGAGGAGCCTCCATAGACCACCTACGCCCAGAGGAATGGATAGGGATGGTGGGACTACTTGGCTGCTTTGCGCGTGAGCATGCGCGCTGGCGCGGCCGCGGCGATGCCCCCACCAACGCCGAGCAGTCATCGCAATCGCAGCCGCACGGGTTTTGCAAACCAAGTTGCGGGTGGGTGGGTGGTATGATTGCGCGAGCAGGTGGAATTGACAACTTCAAAATCGGTTGGGTGATTTACACCAGATAGGCACTCTTCTTTAAAGAGAAGTTATAACTTCAGCCCCCATCACCCCGGACTTATCACCTCCCTGGGGTGTTGCAGTTTACATATGATGACGCATCCTTGTTAATTTGCTGTATGAGTTCATAACATCCCAGCCAGATCTGCATCGTCACCTGCCCTCATCCATGTCAAATAATATCATGCGATGCGCATGCGCTCATCTAAGATGAGTTTACGGCACGAATCTCGATTAAATGGTACCATGCGGGCCACATGCGCGCGCAAGACCAAATCATTACAACACCTTTCAGTCCGAAGCGACTTCAACCTACAAACATGGAACCCCCAAGGGTTTTTTCCGATAAAAAGCTTTCAAATATTCATCCCACGCGCTCTTGCGGATTCGTAGGGAAACCACTACTTGTCTCAACTTTCCTGTCCACGGAGGCCTTCGCGCGCATATGTCGAACTTATTCCAACGCCCTCGCGCGCTTGCCAGAGGCAAGGTCCCTGTCAGATAATACCATGCGGGGCACATGCGTTGATCGATGATGAGCTTGTGGCACGATTCCCTGTCGAGCAATACCACGCGGTGCGCATGCGTTGATCGACGAGGAAAGAGCTTCTGGGACGAAACCCGATCCCAAAAAACGATGCGGGCCACATGCGCGTCATTCACCCGTGGGAATTGAGGTACCACTCCTCTGTTCCGTACGCGCCACTCTCATGCACGGAATTGAAGGGCCACCCTTCTGTTCCCGACGCCTCTCTCCTCTGCCCCTTTCGCGTTCCTGTCTTCCTCCCTCCTCCCTTCTCCATTGTCATTCCCTTCCTTCCTTTCCCTCCTCTTTGAATCCTGTTTCGTGTTTCCTTTTTCCTCCTTTCCGTCTCCCTGCTCCTATGTCCATTCCTGCTCCCTCTTCTCTCTCTCTCTCTCTCCTTTTGTTGTTCTCTCTCTCTCTCTCTCTCTCTCTCTCTCTCTATATATATATATATCGTTTCTTTTCTTATTGTCCTCGTCCTCTCTCCTTCCGTGTCGCTCTCCGTTCCTCCCTTCCTCCTTCCTCCCTTCTCCGTTGTCGTTTCCTTCCTTCCTTTCCCTCCTCTTTGAGTCAGCTTGCTCCTTCCATCCTCCGTCCTCCTTTCTGTCTCCCTGCTCCTTTCCATGTTCTCTCCTTCTCCCTCCTCTCAGCGCGGCGCGGCCGTGCAGTCGGGAGCTCATCGGGCCTGCAGGCGTTGTCTCAGTATGAGTTTTGCCAGCCAAGCTGCAGGGCGGGATGCTTGCACGAGCATGGGAGGTGGTCACGCGCGGTGCAGTGTGGTCAACTGCACCACTTAAGACTTAGACTGCACCACATAGCTTGCACAACACATTTTCAGCTACATAGATTGCACCACATGAACTGCACTACCTATATATATAGAACAACGTGGAGTGCACAACATATCTTGCACCACATAGTTTACACCACATAGACTAAACAGTATACATTACACATTCTAGATTGCACCACGTAAGTACTGCACAACATTGATGACTAGAACACACACTGGCTAACATTACTATTATTATTATTAGTAGTAGTACTACTACTACTACTACTACTACTACTACTACTACTACTACTACTACTACTACTACTACTACTACTACTACTACTAACTACTACTACTACTACTACTACTACTACTACTACTACTACTACTACTACTACTACTACTACTACTACTACTACTACTACTACTACTACTACTACTACTACTACTACTACTACTACTACTACTACTACTACTACTACTACTACTACTACTACTACTATACTACTACTACTATACTACTACTACTACTACTACTACTACTACTACTATTGTTACTATTGTTACTCATACTAATATTATTATTTCCTCCTCCTCCTCCTCCCCCTCCTCCCCCTCCCCCTCCCCCTCCTCCTCCTCCTCCTCCTCCTCCTCTTCCTCCTCCTCATCCTCCTCCTCCTCGGCGTCCGACGGGTGGCCAAGCTCGAGCGGCGTAACCTCTCCGGCGCCCTCCGAGGCCATCGGGCCGGCGGAAGCCGCCAGGAAGGGGGGGTGGCGAAGCTCGGCCTTCCCCCCCCCTGTGTAAATCCTTCAAATGGCTGGCGTCAGCGACAAGCGACGGAGGGAGGAGGGACAAGAAGGGGGAGACAGAGAGAGAGGGAGAGAGGGGGAGAGAGGAATGGGGGAGGAAACAGGAAAGAGAAGAGAGGACAACAGGACGAGGAGGAGAAAGAGCATGGCGCATGGATTGGTCTGGGTCGCCCGAAGACCCAGCTCCGAAACAAAAAATTGTGAAACACAACAAAACCATGCAACACCATGCGTAGCGAAGCGGACCAGGAGGAAGCTGAGAAAGGGGAGGATGAGGATGGAGGAGGAGTGAGGGGAGAAAGGGCCGAGGAGGACGATGGGAGGATAGAGGATGACGGAATGCGAGGTAGAAGGGGGAGGAGGCAGTTGGGGCTGCCTGCTCGCCGTGCGCTCGGGACGACGTCGTTCAACGCCAAGACCGTCGTGCTCCCCCTGCCCTTTCCCTCTGCTCCTCCCGTTGCTCATGCTCCTCCTCCTGCTGGTCCTGCTGCTGCTCCTCCATGCCTTTTCCTTACGGATAACTCCTCCCGGTCGCATCCCGAGGCCAGTCGTAAGGGCGGCCTGGGGTTTCGCCTGAGACTTCCATACCACTCATGATCCTGAAATATGAACATTGGCAACTGCTTCACATATTCAAAATGTGGCTCTCGCCTTGGCGCCACGCACATGTGTCCTTAGAAATTGCAAGAGCTTTCTGGACGAAGGGCGGTTCCATTTCAATATGTATGTATGTATGTATGTATATACATATATATATATATATATATATATATATATATATATATACAGATGTGTGTGTGGCTCTCGCCTCAGCGTCGCGCACATTCGTTTCACAGAGTGAGGGCGATTCCTTTTCAAAATGTGGCTCTCACATTAGCGTCACGCACGTTCGTCTCGAACAATAGCATCAATTTCACAGATTGAAGGCGGTTCCTCTTCAAAATGTGACTCTCGCCTCAGCGCCGCGCACGCTCGCCTTAAACAGTTGCAACAGTTTCACGGGTTCCATGGTTAACGTCCCAGAAGTGTCCTTTCCGAACGATTCAATATTGTCAGGGCGCGACAGGTTTGTTGATTCGCAGTGTTGAAGTCCCAGGAATAGTGTCCTAGCACGGTTCAGGATCGTCAAGACGCAACAGTCACGTTGATTCGTGGCGCTGGACCCCCGAGAAATGGTGTTTTGGCACGCCTCAGGATCTTCAAACGGTTGTCTCCCGACGGGGCACTTCCTTCAGCGGAAACGAATACTTGCAGGAACCTATGAAGGAGCTTGGAGGGAGAGCTGATTCCAACATCGTTGATGAGTCTTGGATTTGCACTGGTCCTCCTCCTCCTCATCATCTCTCGGTCCTCCTCCTCTCTCGTATCACTCCTCCACCATATCCCTTCTTCCCCTCCCGCTCCCAGATGCTTCTCCTCTAGTCTCGCCTCCTCCTCCTTCTCCTCATCATCATCAGCATCCTCGTCATCCTCATCATCAGCATGACCATCCTCAGAATTCTCGTCATCCTCATCATCCGTATCATGATCCTACTCCTGCTCCTGATCCTCATCCTCGTCATCCTCATCATCAGAATCAGCCTTATCTTCATCCTCATCGTCGTCGTCGTCATCATCATCACCATCATCATCACCAACGCCAACATCATCATAATCATCATCAGCACCATCATCATCGTCCACATCATCATCCTCATCATCATCCTCATCATCCTCCTCGTCATCCTCATAATCACCAGCATGATCATCCTCATAATTCTCGTCATCCGCATCATCCTTATCATGATCCTGCTCCTGATCCTGATCCTCATCCTCGTCATCCTCATCCTCAGATTCAGCCGTATCTTCATCCTCATCGTCGTCGGCGTCATCATCATCATCATCATCATCATCATCATCATCACCATCATCATCACCACCAACATCATCATCATCATCAGCAGCATCAGCATCGTCCTCATCATCGTCCTCATCATCATCATCATCATCATCATCATCATCATCATCATCAGCACCATCCACACCATCATCAGCATCAGCACCAGCATCATCGTCCTCATCCTCATCACCATCATCATCACAACCACAATCATCATCCTCCTTCTCCTCGTCCTCCTCCTCCTCCTCACCATCATCATCATCATCATCATCACAATCATCATCATCCTCGTCGTCAGCATCATCATCACCAGCATCACCACCGCCATCACCATCATCACCATCATCACCATCATCGTCGTCATCATCATCAGCATCATCAGCATCATCGTCGTCACCATCATTATCAGTATCAACAGTATCGCCATCATCATCATCACCACCACCACCATCAGCAGCAACAGCATCCTCATCCTCCTCATCATCCCCAGCCTCCGCCTGAGCCTCCGCCTCAGCCTCATCCTCCTTCACATTCAGCGTCCTTATGAACAACTCCTCCCTGTCGCACCCCGAGGCCAATCGGAAGGGCGGGCTGGGCGTTCGCCTGAGACTTCCTCACCGTTGATGGTCCCGAAGCTTAGAATTTGCAACAGCTTCACAGATGGAGGGCGGGTGGTTTTCAAAATGTGGCTTTCGCCCTGGCGCCGCGCACATCCGTCTGAAACAAATGCATGAGCTTCGAGGATGGAGGGCGGGTCGTTTTCAAAATGTGGCTCTCGCCTGAGCGCCACGCACTTTCGTCTTTAAAAACATGCAAGAGTTCCCCAAATGGGGGGCGATTCCTTTTCAAAATGTCGCTCTCGCCTTAGCCGCGCACATTCGTTTTCAGAGTTCACAGCTGTTTCAAGGATTCGCATGGCTAACACCCCAGAAATGGCGTTTTGGCGCGACGTCGGACTGTCCGGGCGCAGCAGCTAAGTTGATTCGTGGTGTAGTTCCAGGAGTGGTGTTCTGGTGCCGCCAGGGTCGTCAACCCGCAACAGTAACGATGGTTCGCGGCGTTGAAGTCCCAAGACCGGTGTTATGGCACAGTTCATGATTTTCAAACGGTTTTCTTTTCAACGGGGCACTTCCTTCAGTATCCTTCAGTGAACATGAACCCTTGTAGGGGCCTATGGACAGGGAGCTTGGAGAGGGCGTATTGAAATATCGTTGATGAGCCTTGGGAATGCACTGGTCCTCCCCCTCCTCCTACGTCCTCCTTCTCCTCCTCCTCCTCCTCCTCCTCCTCATCATCATCATCCCCACCACCACCATCCTCCTCCTCCTCCTCCTCCTGCTCACCACCACCACCACCATCACCATCATCATCATCATCATCATCATCATCAGCAGCAGCAGCAGCATCAGCATCATCATCATCATCATCATCATCATCAGCATCATCATCAACATCATCATCATCATCAGCAGCATCCTCATCAGCATCAGCATCAGCATCAGTCATCATCATCAGCATCATAATCATCATCACCATCAGCATCATCGTCATCATCAGCATCATCATCATAATCAACATCATCATCCCTTCTCCTCCCTTTCCTCCACCTTCTTCCCACCCTCGCCTCCTCTCCTCTCCACTCCTCCTCCTTGAAATCCTTCCAACGGCTGCCCGGGCTGCTCGCCAGCGCCCAGGACGACATCCCTCAGCGCCAGGATCATCGTCCAAGATATCCAACGTCTCGAAAAAGGAAGGCGGAAATCTTTCGTCCTTTCCGATGTGCTGCCAGGCTCCAGGATTGTCCAAAAACGCTCCAGGCTGAAATACTCGACTGAAGGAGCAACAGAAAATTGCATCGGAGGTCTAAGATTGTTATCGTCTTAATCGTCGCCGTCATCGCCACAATACTACAATACCACCATCATCATGAACCCTGGGTGACTACTTGTTGCGGGATGTTGACCCTTTTCGAGCAGCAAGTTTCAAGTGAGCGTGCACTTCCTGCGAGGCCTACATGCCATTTCGCTGTAGTTGTGCTTGTCATTAGTGCGAGCAATAAAATGGGAACTTTTGGGCACTGCCTGCAAAACTTCACACCGAGCACGACAGCGAAACAGAAACTCTAGACTAAGCGCATAATGACTTCAAGTCGCACTCCCGCGCCTACATTTGGGCTGCACCTCACTTGCGATCACAAACGCCAGCTCTTGACACCAAGAAGCGAATCACGGCGGCCACCTTCGAATCATCCGTGCCCCCTTTTCTCGCCACGACACCCCAGAACGACATGCTATCTTCTCCTAGCGGCGGCAATTGCTGGGAGGCTGCCACAGGCGGTCCCGGCCCAGGGTGTCCTCAGCTTTTTACGCCACTTTGGAAGACCTGTGGCCACCTGGAGCTCGTGCTGGGGGTGCTTTGGATGCCGCCTGGGCGCACCTGGGATGAAATCCAGAGGGCAACGACGGAACACAACAGCAGCAAGCAAGGAGGGAGGGGGAAGGGAGGGGGGTGGGGAGGGGGAGAGGAGGGAGAAGGAAGAGGAGGCGAAACGTGAGACAAGGCGCCATGCCACACTACCCCCCGCTGAGCAGGCAGTCCCGGAGACCCTGTGCCAGGGACACCCCTTGGCAACCCCCGAGAAAGGCGGGGCGCTCAGCTCTCCTCGGGAGGGAGCGCGCCGCAGCACGGCGATGCCCGACGCCTCGGCGCCAGCGCGCGGTGTGTGCGGTGTGCTCGGGCGAGCTCTCCTGGATCGCACGGGGCCACAGCTCGACTGCCGCGCTCAGGGCTCAGGGGCCACAGCTCGACTGCCGCGAGCCCCCGACGCCGCCTCTCCTGGTCCGTCTCTCCTCTCCGCTCCCTCTGCTCCGAGCGCTCGTGTCTGCCGACGGAGGGGTGCGTGCGCGCGCGTGTGTACGGCAGGCTCGTGTCGTGACGACCCGTGCGCTGGCTTCTGACACCGCGTGGGTCGTTCAACCTTGCACGGTCGCGGCTTGCGGATAGCCAATCGTTCCAGTGGCGGCCGATTCCGGGCCACTGGCGGCGTTCAACCTTCAACACCCGCCCTGGAAGCACCGCCGCGTCGATACGACACGGACCTACCGTGTGTTTGCGCGTGGTGGCGCAATTGATGCAGTGCCGTGTCAATGGCTAAGACGCTGGCTCCTCTGGCTGAGCCAACGGATTGCTGAGCTAGGCCAAAGAAAGTAGAGTAGATCCGTATGTATCTTCTGGCTAGGCCACAGTGGTCCTTGGCTTGGGCAGGGATGTCGGAGTATAATGAAACATACTGTCACCATCGCCGAAATCAATATCGCAATCACCGCAATCACAGTCTCATCAATATTCATCGTGTCTACTCGTGCTTTCTCAAAACAAACAAGCAAACGCATAGACTGAGCAAATGGTTCGATCGCGTGAATGAGATTGAGTATAAAGCTGCTGATCCGCGAAGTAATGCTATCATCGTGGAGATAACGCTGGCAGACATGTCTCGCACGTCCTAAACGGGATTATTGTGCGCGCGCTCTCTCTCTCTCTATCTCTCTTTATCTCGTTTCTGCTCTCTCTTCATACCATCTCTCTCTCTCTTTTTCTCTCTCTCTCTCTCTCACTCTCTCACTCTCACTCTCTCACACTCTCGCTCTGACCCCCCGCAACGACACATCGTGTCCTGATCGTCTCCTCGTCCTCGATTCACCCTGACTGCTCGTGTCGTCTTCTTCTTGACCCCCTCACCCCTCACCCCCTCACGCATCCTCGCCTTCATCTTCAGCGACCTGGCCCATTCTCATCTTCACTCTCATCCTCACCCTCATTCTCGTCCACGCTCTCGTATCTGCCCTCTTGCCCTCGCATCAATCACAGCCAGCGGCCCCTCGCACATCGCACACTGGGTAGAAACTCACACAAAGTGCTCTCCCTGAGGGCTTCCTCCTAAAGGCTGAATCCTCGGCAAGCCCTCTGAAAACGCAGGTCGACTGGACCTCCACCTAAGCCGCACTCGAGGTGCCTCTTAGTGCGGGCTCCACGCTTGCCTGACGCTGTTCCCAGCCCATGTTGATTTCTCCTCGCGTTCTCTGCTCCGCAGGATTCGACACAACATGCCTTTGAGCCCCCTGCTCTGGCCTCGCCTCGGCCTCCGACCCCCCCTGCTGGTTTCTCCTTGGACGCGTTCTCTCTTGCGTCTCGTGCCTACCTTTACATTTACCCTGCGGGCAGGAGTGTGGGTTTAGTTGCGCAGCAGGCGGAAGGACCTCACAAGGATGCGGTCCCGCCCAAGAGACCCATCAGTGGACTGCAGCCGTGCGCTGTTCGTCCAGAGGGAAGGGCCCTCACACACACAGACACACATCTTCTCGAGCAATTCGGCCCCCCTCGTTGCTGCCACGCAGCGCCCACGCGCGAGACAAATCATGAAGGACCCCACCACCGCCTCGCACCCGAGAGCCTGAAGGCTGCACGAGAAGAGAAGTCTGCGCACAACATAAGCATTCGGAGGTCTGCGTGGACACCCCCATCCCTGGCGCGCAGAGCGCGCCGGGGCGCGCCGCCGGGGGGGTCCAGCGCAGGTCCGAGATACCCGCGCGGACCTCAGAAAGCTAATACTTATGTAGCTGATTTTTCTTCGACGCGCGGCCCGAGCTCCCCCCTCCTCCAGCCTCAAGACCCTCCCTTCTCGCTTCGGACGGTAAAGGGGATCGCAGAGGGGGGGAGGGTCGCGAATCAACTCACGCAGCTGACAACTGCCTCCGGCGCCTCCTGGCCACTGCACCGAGGAAGGCGCCCGGCGGCGGAGCCGAACCCCGCTGCGCGCAGCCGGTCTCGTAGCCCCCCGTCGGCCGACACGGCGCTCGGGACCAGCTCTCGATGGCCGGAGCTCTCCGCCTCCCCGGGGCCAGCCGCCACCGGCCACGGCGGCCCCCACGAAGCGTCTCGGAGAGGGGACGCGAGGCGGGGCGGGAGGCCGCCCCAGCGAGCGAGAGGCGGGAGTGCGGCGTGGGAGCGGCTCCCATGCCGCCCTCCCGCCTCGAGCTCCGAGCCCGAACGGGGCCGCAGCTGGTGGGGCTAGAGGACCACGGAGACGAAGCTAGGACGAGGAGAAAGTCGGGACAGGATAAATCGAGAATCTTTGAAAACCAACAGCTCTGGAGGATGTCTCGGGCGCCGCGGCCTTCTCAAAGCGTTCTGGGTTCCGGAACGCTCTGAGAGCGTTCCGTAATGCTCTGGAGCGAATTTATCATCGTCCTAGCCTCCCTCCGAATCACGCCGCAACGCATCGGCAACGTGGTGTGGAAGGCGCGGAAACGTCGGGCTTGGGACCGCGCCGCGTCGCCGATGCATCTGCGAGGTGGCGCGATCCGCTGGCTCCATCGGCCCCAGCCCCGTCTGGACGGCCTGGCGGGATGTGCTGGGACTCAGAGGGAGAGAGGGAAAGAGAGAGACAGGGAGAGAAAGGTAGAGAGAAGATCGAGGATTTACAGACCCCCTTTTGCAAAACGCCCTTTGGTGAAAATTGCTGGGTGCACTTCCACAGGTGCGCACAGCACCGCATTCCGAGTGCACCCAGGCGGGATCGCCAATCGACTGCCCAAAGACATTTACCGAATGCATTCGACAAGAAGCATGTCGATTAGCGAAGCCGACTGGGAACTGCACCAGCACACTGCGAGTGTCATTGCCAAGCGAGCCGGTGCAGAGCTCCTAATCGACTTGCCTGGGTGGCTGTTCTCGCAATGCCCGACCCAGGGGATGGAAAACCTCCAACGTGGATATCCGACGTCTATTCTGGATGTCTTTCGTCCTCCATTCTGGGGGCCTTCTCCTTCCTCGGAGTAGAATGGAAACTGGGGAAGACAAAGAATGGCGTGCGCGTTTTCCTCTGGCGCGGCGCGGCCGGGTCTGCCGCGCGGCTCCTGCCGAGGCTGCCTCGCGGACGTGGATGCGCGCCAGGCTCTCCTGGATCCAGGCGCGCGGGGCACGGGGCCCGGGGCCAGCGTGGGCGGCGAAGGCCGCGCCGCTCCTGCGGCGCCTCCGCCTCCGAGACAGCTGCAGCTGCTTCTGCAGGCCCCTCGGAGAGCACGCGCGATCGGATCATCGCGTCTCTGCCTGGCCGGGCCCGGCGGACTGAGCGAGCTAGGACACACGTACACGTACGTCCTCCGCGGCCCCTGCGTCCAAACCCAGGCCAGCGGAAGCTGACCGCAAGCGTGTGCATATTGACTGTGGTTGGCCTCTGACGGACGGCTCTCCGACACCGCTCTGGAGCCTCGCCAGAACCCTGCCCTCCACACAGGTGCCGTCACACCAGCGCCCCCACGCCGGCGCCTCCAGGTCCTCCGCCGCTCACTCCGACAGCCTCAGCGCCAGGTGCAGCTCGGCAGGCCACGGCCCCTCTTGGGCGCCCAGCGTTTACCCGTTACGGAAGTGACTCGTCTTGGGCACGAGCGACTGCGGCAACGCCGAGCGGGCCCCTTGTTCCCGTAGACTCCTGGCACGATCTATTTCGGCCTGGCCGGCTGGAAGGGCTTCTCTCTGGTCCCACTAATTTGTATACATATATGTGTAACTATGTGAATATATGTATGCATATGTATGTATGTATGTATGTATGTATGTATGTATGTATGTATGTATGTATGTATGTATGTATGGATGGATGGATGGATGGATGGATGGATGGATGGATGGATGGATGGATGGATGGATGGATGGATGTATATATATATATACACACACATCTATAAAGACTAGAACCATCGCGCGCGCTTCGCGCGCGCTCAGGTTCTAGCAGGCCCCAGGCCTTAACGAGCTCACTGCTCCACTAAAGTAGTGGACCACAGAAGGCTTGAACCGGACATGAAGAAGTGTCCATAACGCTAAACGCATCATGGGCCATGAGAACGCCATGCGTGTCAAGCCGTATTCCTGAAAATTTTCGGAAAAGATGGTTGCGTAGGGGGGCGGAGGCCTGATGAGTCGGGTTCCCAGAAGGTCTTCTGGAAACATGGTTTTGGGGGGCGTCTTGGGGAGCCTGTTGGGGCGTGCCGTCGTCGTCGTCGTCGTCATCGTCGTCGTCGTCTTCGTCGTCGTCGTCGTCGTCGTCGTCGTCGTGATGTCGTCGTCGCCTCTTGGGGCGCGTCGTCGTCGTCATAGTCGTCGTCGTCGTCGTCGACGTCGGCGTCGTCGTCGTCGTCGTCGTCGTCGTCGTCATCCTCGTCGTTTTGTCGTCTTCGTCGTCGTCGTCGGATGGACGCCTCCCAACATCCGTTCAGCGCTTCTGGACATCCTCTGGAGGACCTCTTGGCCCCATCCGTAGGACGGGCTGAGGCCGATCACTAAGTAACAGACTCGGGCCCCAGCGTCCAGAGAACCCGGAGCACATCCAGGGAGCCACCATACGCTTCAAATGGGCCCTTGGGGCAACTTTGTGCGAAACGATCCGAGGAGGGCCGCTTTAAGGAGATCCGTCATGTTCCCAATTAACTTCCCAGACGAGGAAGCCCCCAAAGGCCCCCAGAATACGCCCAGGAGGCCACCAGAAGGCCTTAAGAAAGCCTGGAAAAATCTTGTGAAGCCCCCAGAGGCTCTCCCAAGAGGAGCCTCCGCAAAAAGGCGGCGGCGGCGGACGGCGGCGGCGGCGGCGGCGCGGCGGCGGCGGCGGGCGGCGGCGGCGGCGGAGGCGGCGGCGGATTCGCCCCCAATAGCTGCCCATCCAAAGACGACTGCTGAATATGCTGCGGCTCGGGCCAAGCTGGGGTGCTACGCATGCGTTGGGAAGGCGGGTGGGAGTGAGCGAGACGGCTTGCGGGCGCGGAGGGAATCTTGACCCCTCCCTCCCCCCTTTACCCCCTCCCATGGACGCGGACGAAGCGTTTCGCGGGTCGGTGGAGTGTCCAAAACGGCCTCGGCGAGGAAGCCCAAATCATTGGTTTTACTATGGGTTTGGTCCCATTTTGGCTTTTTGGGGGGTTCCCGAGGGGCAGCGCGAATTGCGACCCTTCCCTTCGTTGATCGATCTCCTCCTAGATGGCCCCAAGAGGCGCCCAGGAGGTCCAAAGAGGCCCCCAAATATCCCCAAGATGGTTCCAAGATGGCCCCGAAAAGCCCCCAGGAGGCTCCCAAGAAGACCCCAAACGGCCCCAAGAGGCCCCCCCGAGGCACCCAAGACGCCCACGCACGAGCCCTGCAGGACCGCCGAGAGACCCTCCAAGGCGTCCCAAGAAGCCTCCAAGAAACGCCCAAGAGCTATCCCAAGATGCTCCGAGAGGCATCCAAAGGACCTCTAGCCCTTTTGGTTGCCCCCCTCCTCCTGCTCCCCCTTCCTCCTCCTACTCCTTCCTCCTCCTCCTCCTCCTCCTCTTCCTCCTCCTCCTCCTCTTCCTCCGCATCCTCATCTTCATCATCATCCTCATCAGCATCCTCATCCTCATCCACAGCATCATCATCAGCATCATCATCATCAACATCATCATCATCAGCATCATCATCGTCGTCGTCATCATCATCATCATCATCAGCAGCACCAACATCATCCTCATCACCATCAGCAACAGCATCATCATCGTCATCATCATAATCATCACCATCATCATCCTATAAAACTTCCTTCTCCCCACTCCACCATGCATCCATTCAGCCTCCTCCTTCTTCTCCTCCCTTCTTCGTACGGTTCGGCCGTCCACCTCTTTGCTCCTTCACTTCCCTGATCACCTCAACTCTCCTGGACATTGTTTCTGGATGGGCTGATGGGCATACTTTTTTGGTTAGCGGCTCCAAGGCGACCGCCAGGGAGCGGGAGCGACGTCCGGGGCGGCGGAACGCTGCGAATTGGCGAACACGGCCGCCAGTGTCGGCGAGCCAGCTCGCATAACTACAACAGAAGCAACTGCAGTAGGACATGCAATGAAAGCAAACGCACGTGCAATAAGCAAAATGCTCTACATTCAGGAGCGGAGAGTCGCCCTGCTGGCGCCAGTCCGCGCGGCCGACCTAGCCCGGGCAGGTATTACCAGGGTACCACAGCCGTAACGATGTCGGCACAGACGGGGCAGAAGAGGCAAGAACCTACAGAGTGCTCACTCCGCGATCCACACCGTTGCCCATGGTGGGGCCGACCAGCCAGCAGCTCCGAAACCACTCACGAGTCTGAACCACGATGATAGGACGCGCCTGCCCAAGCGTCAGTACTGCTGCCATCGGGTAGCGGGTGAGGGTGCCAAGGTACGCTGCAGCCGCCGCCAGCTGGAAGGCGTAGAGGTGCGGCCAGGACTGGACCTGCCATCGCCAGACCACGATGAGAGTGGGTGAACTGCAGGTACAGAACCGCTCACACACTTCGCGGGCCGCTCCACAGCTGCGAAGGGGGGGGCTGGCGTGTCGTCATCGTACCGATGCCAGTAACAGGTCGGGGGCGCAACGATGAGCAAGAACACACAGGCCCATGCCGGTGCACTGCAACTCGCGGAGACCGGATGCAGAACGGACCAAGCCGACGCGTTGAAGGCTGAACCACTCAGCGCGAGGACCGTCCCACCGCCGTGTGCGGGACCGGCTGGGACATAGGCAGAAGTCGAATGGGGGAAAAACAGAGCCCCCACTCCACGAACCACGCTGATGCCCATGGTGGGGCCAGTGCGCCAGCCATCGTCTTAGGACACCGCCCGGACGCAACGATGGACGAGGACGCGAAGGCCCAAGCGCCAATACTGCCGCCGAGCTGCAACGGCCGAGGACCGTCGAGAAACGCTGCATCCGCGGCTAGCCTGAGGGCGCTGGGGTGTAGTCAGGGATGAACCTGACCTCCGACACTGGGCAAGATGCCCAGAGAAGGCGAGGGAAGGGAGAGGAGAAGGAGGAGGGGAGGCGCGGCCGACAGCCAGAATCACATGTAATTGACGCAGGGGGAGAGGGGAGCCACTTCCCACGGCAGTGGCGGTCTCGTGGGGGGGAGACCCGCAGCTGCGCTGGGGCTGATAGGGGATACGCGAAGCGTCTAGAATAACATCTCTCCCCCTTTTAATCCACAATGGGGAACTCATTCCCGCCCGCTTTCAGGCTCAATTCAAGCCCTCCCCGTATGAAATCACGGCGAAGAAATCACTCTAGGGCCCACCTCTTCGGACAGACGTGTCCTAGTAGTCAAGACGAGTGAACTTTCGTAACGGGCAAGTAGCGGGAGGGGGGGCAGTAAAAAGGGGGCGACCGAGGATTGCAGCGCAGTGGCCCCAGAGGGGCCCTAACCGTCTCTCAGCTGCCACCGCGGGCCCAGACAGGTGCTGGAAGGGTGCGCGCGCCTTCACTCTCGATATATTTGTCCGCCCCCCCCCTCCCTCGATCCTCACTGGGGGCCCAACCGGCCGCGATCTCGCTCATCTGGTGCCCCGTGGGGCACCCCGCATCCCCAGAGCGCTCCGCGAGGTCCGCAGACGTCGGCAGCGTGCTTGGCGGTCGGCGTGGACGTCGCAGGTACCGCCGAGGCTCGCTGCCGTGGTCTCCGCAGCGCACCACGCGCATAGGGCATCTATGCACTACCGCCGTGCCTGACCAGGGCCATCCTGGGCCCTGGCACGGTGTACCGCCATCGCGCTATCACCAGATGCACCAAACAAGACACGAAGGGGCTTCTCTGGCCACGGCGAGCATCGGCGACGAACAGATTCCCCGACCAAGATCTCAAGAACGGCCCGAAAACGGGAGCCCCTGCTGAACCCAGAGGCCAGAGGCGTCCGTATTTCGGCGTCCTGACTGTAATGCGCCCTCCTATCCGGGGCCAGGTGGTCTCTAGGCCACCCCAGTTCGCGCCCTCGCGACGCCGCCCCCGAGAGGGGCGGCTCTCCAACCCAAGCCGCGATGCGAAGCGCGGTTATCCTCGCACCCCCGCGGAGGCCCATAGGTCCATACACCATCCCCGGGCCCAGGTCTGACCTGGCCAGGCATGCTGGTGGTGCACAGATGCCCCTGGCGGACACATACAGTGGAGGCCAGTCCACAAGAAACCTTCCACAAGAAACCCAACCCTGCAACCCCAGGACGTCCATTGGTCCTTGGTGCGAGAACATCGCGCTTTCCAGAGAAAAACCATCGAGGCCCAAGAAACCCGGGGCACCCTGGAGGCGAGCAGGGTGTTTCTTGGCATGGGTCTCCACTGTAAGAACATGAGAAAAAGCCTGCTGCGCCGAGCGAGCGCACGAGCTGCGGGCGGCGGCCCTCCTCTGCCTCTCGCGTGCCTCGGCTGCTGGCGCTCCCCGCGGCCGCGTGCAGGCTCGGCTGCCGCTCCGGACTCGCCCCTTCGCCCTGGGCGGTTGGGCTCCTCCGGCTCCACGCCTGCACGGGTGCGCCAGGGAATCTGGGCTCTCGTGCCATGGGTCCACTGGTCCGCGCGCAGGAGGGCTCCAGCGCGCCAGGCTCGGCGGCACCGGTCAGCCCCATGGGTCTTCCATGTACAGCTGCACCCGCCCGTCGCACACCGCCTGCCCCAGCTGCTTCCACAACTCCACTCGGGGCGAGCCTGTGCTCAGCCCCGTGACCCTCGCGATCCAGTACCGCGGCCCGACCTTTGGGACTCCGAAGGGGGGGCACCGAGGCTGGGGGCCCAGGAGGCCCTGCACAATGCACGCTGAACCTGGCCTGGAAGCCCTTCAACCTTCCCTCGGGGCCCCATCTCTCCGGACCCATGACTCGGGGGCAGACAGGGCCCCATCCAGCAAAAAAAACCCTTCGGCGAAAAAACGACCTGGGACCAGACCCGGCGGGCGCAGGCCCACATTGCGGCCGCAACGCCCTCTCAAGAACCTGGACAGGGCGATTCGCTAGTCGACCTGGCAGGGTGGGGGTTACACCAACCTCCGAATCTTTCAACCCCCGAGACCTTGTCCATGGCTATCACCTCGTTCAGGGACACCTCGAAGGCGGCCTTGGAGGCGGAGCTGGACTTGACCTCTACGAAGATGACGCCGCTCTGGGGCGCCCGCAGGAGGAGCGCAGCCACCTAGCTGGTCGATCGGAACGTACAACCAGAGAGAAGAGGGAGCGAAGATGTTGGGCGCTTCTGGGCAGCTGCCGTTCAGATGGGCCGCGA
The DNA here is from genome assembly GCA_963575745.1 of Prorocentrum cordatum. Classification (NCBI taxonomy): domain Eukaryota; class Dinophyceae; order Prorocentrales; family Prorocentraceae; genus Prorocentrum; species Prorocentrum cordatum. Next base: position 203,596 of record CAUYUJ010014505.1, read on the forward strand.
GGGTGGTCAGGCTAGGAGTCGGGGGGCGGTCTGCCGAGACAGCCTCCTGGCTGATCCTAACGGCGGCCGCTCTGAGTACCCCTCTGAATCGTGGCCGCGGCCCAGGCGCGGGCGGGAGGGAAGGGGCGCCCCTGGGCCCGCCTGCTGGCGCCGCAGCGGGCGGCCCTGCCGCAGCTCGGCTGGCCACTCCTCGCCTGGGGGAGCCGCCAGAAGGTCGAAAGGGAGGCCGAGCTCCCGCGGCTCGTTGATCCTCAGCACCTTGTAACCTGCGTCCTCCAGCGCCCTGGCCGCCACCCGCTCGCCCAGCTCGCCGACACCCTGTGCGCCGCGGCCAGAGGGCAACAGGCCCTGCAGGAAGACGCCGTCGACGCCCATCCGCACTGGCCGCGGCAGCTCGCCTGGAGGACGAAGAGACGAGAGATGACAAGCATGAGTTGGCGGTCATGCTGGGAAGGGGGATCTATATTTTGAGGGGGGGTCTGCTTCGAGCTCTCTTGAAACATTCTGGGGGGTCTGGGCAACAGGCCGCCCTCTCCTGCCCGGTCTGGGAGGGGGTCACACAGCGCCCGTCCGGGAGGGCCGTGACTCCCCACCCTCTTGCCTCTTGTCACGGACTGCGGACCACTCTGATGTGGCTGCTTCTCTTCCCCGAGCGCCCAGGGCTGCCGCGGGCACGCCCCGTGGGCGAGCGCCCTGCGCCGCGCCCGCCCCGGACGCCCCGCCCTCGCCCAGCAGGCGGCTCTCGAAGGAGGCCCGCGCCTCGAAGCCCGGCGCGGCGGGCGCGCCCGCCGCCGCGGCGCGGGGCTCCGAGATGTCCTCGACGTGGGCGGCCGCGGCCTCGAACGGCGACCGGCTCTCGAAGCGGACCCCGTCGTGCTGCAGGGCCTCGGCCCTGCGAGCTCGCTCCGCGGCGTCGCCCCTGGCCGCCTCGCCCGCCCCCGCGGCGGTGCCCTCCAGCGCGGCGCCGTCCCGCGGGCCGTCCGCCTGTCGGCGGCAAGACTACGTCTGGTGTGCGGCTTGGTGCAAACCGCGGGGGAGGGGGGAATCCAAGCGCGCCAGCCAGTGCAGAACGGAGCCCTACACATGTGGGCCCGCACCAAAGGGCACTCTGGCGAAGGGCACCTCTTGTAGGCGCAGCCATGCCTGCTGCCGCGCGAGGAAGAGGCTCTGGGAGCTCCACGACGCGGGCGCCAGCCCGGAGCGCCGCATGCTCGGGTTCAGGGCCTGCCAGGCGCTGCTGAGCAGCTCCTCGGCGTCGATGCCGCTCTCGGGGGCGCCGCCGCCGCCCTCCAGCGCCCTCTGGAGCGCGGGGTCGCCCGTCTCGCGGAGCGCCTCCAGCACCTCCGCGCTGCCGAAGCGCGCCAGGAACTCCTCCCAATTCCCCGGCCGCGCCAGCTCGGCCCGCGGGGCCACGTCAGCGTCCTCGGGCACCCCGCGGGCGCTCGCGACGGCGATAGACTCGAGCAGCTGCCCGTGGAGCACGCCCGCGAGGTTCGCTCGGACGCTGGCGTAGGACGGGCGCTCCGCCACGACGCTGGACGCGATGGCCTGCGAGAGCGCTTGCTCGCCTGAGGGGGGGAGTGTAGGAGGGGGGCTGGCTCGGGCGGGGGGGGAAATCGATCTGGACGCGGCAATACATCGCCGATAGATCGGCGATGGGCCCCCGATACCGAAAACCGCACGGTCCTGGGCGGCGCTTGGTGGCCGATGCATCGCTCCCTGAGCTGCAGCCATCGTGCTGCCATTAAGCACGCCGAATAACGAACGAAGGAGCTTTTCTGGCAACGGCGAGCCCTTACCACGGATAAGTTCCCCGACCTGAAAATCTGAGGAACGGCCCGAGACGCCCAAAGGCATCCTCATCTCGAAGTCTTGACTGTAACCCCCTCCTGTCGTTGCCCCTGCTCGCCGAGGCCCTCCGCTGCCGACAGGCCCTCGCGGGGCCCGCCGGCGAAGCCCCAGGCCGCGACCGCGGTGCCGCTGGGCGCGCGGCGCACGCAGGCCGCCGCGGGCTGCGGCGCCTGCACGCGCGCCACCGCGACGCGCCTCTCCGCGCCCTCCGGCGCCGGCGCGGGCGAGAGGACCTCGACCGCGCCCGCGGGCTCGACGCTCAGGGGCTCGAGCGCGCCCGCCCGCGCGAGCTCCTCGCCGACCGCGATCACCGCGCCAGCCTGGATGGAGCTCATCGGCACGATCGCGACGGCCCGCACGGCGGCGCGGACGCAATCCAGGAGGTCCTCGCCTCCCGGGCCGGCCGCCTCCCCGAGCGCGCGCAACTCGGCCTCAGACAGCTCCACGGCCAGCTCCAGCAGCTGGCGCGCCGCGTCCGCTGGGGCCTCTGCCTCTGCCTCGCTCAGCGGCAGGCCCACCGCCCGCTGCACGATGAGCCCCGAGCAGGTGTCGCGAAGCCCGCACATCTGCAGCGCCCGCGCCCCGCGCGTGGTGCCGTCGCCCTGCCTCCACCTGCGCCGGGACGTGACCGTGACCCTGGGCGACGCCACGAGCCTCCGGGCCTCCGGCAGCCACGACTGGGACTCCGCGGCTACCCGCGGGGTGAAGAGCACTCGCGGCAGCGGCTCCCACGAGCCCCAGTCCGTCTCCACGCAGCGCAGGCGCGCCGTACCCTCGAGGAAGCGCCTCAGGCTCGGCGCCGCACGCAGCAACCTGCCGCTGACGCGCAGCAGCGGCTGCGGCAGGCCTGGCCCCAGCTGGTCGTCGTGCTCCGCAGCCGCCGTGCTGCTCTCCTCCTCCTCCTCCTCCTCCTCCTCCTCCTCCTCCTCGGCTTCCGGTTCCTCCGCCAGGTCCTGCTCGGCCATCACGATCGAGAAGAGGTGCTCCAGGACCCGGGGGACGACCTGGCGGTGCTTCCCACGGTCCCTACTGTCCAGCGAGTCGATCTGCCTGAGCACGCTGATATAGTCATCCAGGGCAGGACGCTCCTGAACTCCACAGCTTCGCAGAAACTTGTGCACCTGGTCGCTATACTTGCTGAGCTGACTCTGGTGGACTGGTGAGCACACGGTCATCGGGCCCAAATAGTAGTTCGCGACTGCCCGCTTTTTCATGCTTCGTCGCACGAAGTCTCTTGTGCTATCGGGCACTGCGGAGGCGAAAGAGTCCAGCAGGTACGTGGCGTCGCCGAAGACCACGTCCTGAGGGCGGTAGAATTCTCCTGGAACCCGGCGCTTCGGGTCGTTCCAAACCTGAAGATACGCCTCGAAGATGTCACTGCGCGGGTGGTCGGGCACGAAGATCCACCGCCCTTCGGCGAGGAAGTTCTCCACCGAAGATGCCGATGGCGCCAACGACGAGGACACGCCAGTCCCCATGCGCTCCCGCCGCCGGCTGAGGTGTGCGTACATCACGGCCATGTGGGCCACCACCCGCTTCCTCTTCCTCTCCTCAGTGACACCCTGGAGCATGGCCACCAAGGTGGGACCTGACGGCGACCTCTCGATGCCCAGCTCTGGCCAGGAGTCCGCAAACTCCTGGCAGGAATCCACGAAGACGAACCGTGCCTCGGCCGCGGCCAGCTCGGGCGTCTCTCCCAAGTGGGGGGCCAACCAACCGGCCGTCGGTGGCACAATCTCGCCGCCGGCTGTGGGGAACCAGCTGGCGCGGCAGAGGGCCCTGCCAGAAGACAAGCAACAACTGCGTAAACATAGCCTTTCGGAGGTCCGTGCGGACTTCTTGGATTTGAGCTGGGCCCCCCTCCCCGGCGCGCAGAGGCGCCGCCGGGTAGTCGCTGGCGGCGCCTCTGGCGACGAGGTGGGGTCCAGCGCAGATCCAAGACATCCGCGCGGACCTCCGAAAGCTTGGCTCACTATGCTGTTTCTTCTCCTTCGACCTGCCCACGGCGGAGGGGCCCCTGCTCAGCTCGCTCTCGGCGGGTCGGTAGAGGAACCTCGCGTAGAAGGGGCCGTGCGGCGCCAGGAAGCGGACCAGCTCCTCGGCGAGCTCCCGGCGCCGCCTGTGCACCCGCCGGAGGCAGTCCATCTCCACAGCTCCTGGGGTCCTGCCCCAACCCAGAGGATCGAAAGCTCTCGCTTTGGAGGTGGAACCTCCATGCTTGCAGGAGAACAGAAAAGCATAACGGAGGAACAAAGACCTCCAGATCCTCTGGGCAGGTCCTTGGGGAGCGGTGGTGTGGGCAGGGATGGGCAGATATCGGGGGCGTCCAGAGGGTTTCGCAAATTACGGCCCGAAGCACATGCGCGGCCGAGGGGGAGACCAGGGGACGCATTCAAATACGAAAAGGGGGCCATGATATCCAGGAAGATATCATGGCCTGGGTCGTTATATACACCCCCCTACCCAGTCATCAACCCCTTTAGGACGCCCCCGAAGCTATCAGTTGCCCACAATTCCCCAGGGTTCCCCCTGGGGCACGCCGCAAAGGCGGCGGACACGGACTTGACTACTGAGAGCAGCTAAGTTCGCGCTCTCGCGCCGCCCCCCGTGGGAGAAAAGAAGGACGAGGACGAAAACAAGGAATCGCGAGCCGCGAATATAACCGCGCGCCCTCGAGGCTGCCCTTGAACTACCTCTGGCGGCGGAGCCTGGCGCCGCCGCGCTGCAGGGCGCCGAGCAGCCCGTCGAGCTCCTCGCTGGTCCAGTCGCCGCCGCCGTCGGCCTCGCTGCGGGCGGCGGCGACGCGCGGCCCCGGCCAGGCGCCGAGCTGGAGCCAGCACCCGTCCCAGTCCTGGGCGCTCGCGCGCCGGCGGCCCGGTGCTGCCAGAGGCTGGGATCTGGGCGGTGCACCTGTTCACGCCTGGCTCTCGTTCGCCCGGCGTCGGGCCCCGGGGCCATCGCAGATCGATGCAGCTCGGAGAATGTCGCAGAAGGATGGGGTCTACTGTGGCTCCAGTCGTGACTGTCCGCGATGCTGCACTTTTTCCGCAACGTCGGATCCCAGGGGAGGCTGGGCATCGCTTCGCCGATTCCCCAACCTAGTGGTGTGGCCCTGGCCCAATTGGCAGACGCACCCCTGGATAGGTGGGGATATATGCTGTCCCCTTCGGGTTTATTCGCGGAGCCTACAGTCGAAGATAGGACAGAAGAACATCCCTCAAGAACACGCGACCCTCTGCTGGTCAAGACGCACAGAACATCCAAGGCTACCCTCCCCAGGGTGCACAACATCATTGAACAAGCACGAAGAACATCAGGGCACCCTCCCCGAACCGACGTCGACCTTATACCTCGGTCCGACTGTATCCCCAACAGGGGGGCGGGCTGGTGGGGCTGAGATACCATAGCTCGGACGGGATTGGGCTCGGCCAGACGGCGCTGAGAGGCGGCCATGACCCAAGGGCGGGCCCCAACTGCTCCCCGAAGGAGGCACGGGTGGTCTGCCGAACACCCCTCGCGAGGCGCGCGCCTCCGTCGGGCCCGCAGAATGGCGCAAGAGGCCGGGGGGGGGGGGGCAAGGGCCAGGGCGGCCTCTGGGCCACACCTGGCCAGGGGCTCCTCGTCGGCCTCTGCGTAGGCCGGCGCGGGCACGAGCCAGCGGCCCCCCCGCTCCCGGTAGGCGGCCCCCAGCAGCGGCGGCAGGGCCCTCAGGTGCAGGGCGGGGCTGGGCGAGGCGCCGACGCGGACGGGGAGCGGGTCCGCCCCCTCGCCGCCCTCGGTGGCCAGCGCCCACCAGCCTGCCCCGGCGCCGAGCTGCCGGACCATGCGATGCCTCTCCTCCTGGCCGCAAGGGGGGCCACGTGCGCACCACCGCAGGCCACCGCGCCCCGCCAGGGCCCACCCTCGGCCCCGGCTCGGTGCGCGCGCCCTCCCGGCCGAGGCCAGGAGGGGCTGCCTCGAGACCGCCCTCCTGTGGGGCGCAGGGGGGGGAGGCCCTGGCCGGGCGCGGCGGCGGTGCACCGATGCCCTCTGCGGCGGTCCTCCTCGCCGCAGGAGGCCAGCAGGTGCCGCAGGGCGCGGGTGCAGGCCACCAGCTCCGCGGGCGTGGGCGGCTCGTCCCGCGTCAGCCGGGGCAGCAGCACCTCCTGGAAGAAGTGCGCCCCGCCCAGGCTCTCGATGCCCATCTGCTCCAAGAGGAAGACCAGCCGAGCCTCCTCTCGGACCAGCTCGCTGAACTGCGGGCTCAGTGGCAGCACGTCGCCGAGAGAGGCAGCCAGCTCTGGGGGTATGTCACAGACCTGGACGTCCGATGCGGCGACGATCCTCCCGTCGGCGACTGGGAGGATGCACAGTGACCTGGGCAAATTGCAGAGGAAAAGTGGCCACCACGCTAATTCGAAACATGCCGACGTCGACCAATCGAATTACAAGCACTGATGAGATGATCGTAATCATTCGTATCGAGCGGGGTTACCATACGTGTAGGAGCGCGCACATTCAGACAAGCACGCTCCTAGCAAGTCATGCTGTGCAGATGCGGGCCAAGACATAAGAAACGTAATGCCTTCTTCCATAATAAATTCCGGCGACGATGGTGGCATCGACACGACGTGAACGGACTGGTCTGGCCAACAAGCTCGCATACCCCCCGCAATTGATCCCAGGCCACACGGAGCGTTGCCGGGCTTCATGCCGAGATACTAAAGACACGTGCGCACAGTCATATAAACTGTCCGTTGTTCCGCACGTCCAACAGGCAGCGCCGCAGCTCTTATTCGGACCGCGGGGCAGGCCGACATAGAAAAGCGGGCCAGGCAAGGACAAGAAACGGGCAGGAGAGAGAGGGTGAGGGTGCGGCGGCGCTCTCGCCGAAAACTTTCGCCCAGCACCCCTCGCCCAGGACTCTGCCCAGAACCCCCCCCCTCCGATGACCCCCCCCGCCCAAAAACCCCGTCGAGCAGAAGCGGGTCCACAACAACCACGCAAGCCCAGGGATAAAGTAAGACCTTTCGGGTACCCTCACACTGCCATCACAATATGCCCCATGTATGTCCCCACCCCGATCCCGATCTTGCCGACCTACTGGTAAAGATCTTGGCAACTTACTGCTAGAACCGACGCTGATACGTTTGCTGGGACATCGCGCCTGGCTGTTTGGGAGCCTGCTGCAACATCTTGATCAACGGCCTTGAGGCTTTAAGGGCCCTTGGGTTGGCAATGATCGCATTGGAGGCCTTGGTGGGGCACTACTGGGGTACGTTCGGGCCAACATGGGCAATACGTGTGCATGTGCGATCCAGGCGTGGCGCAGGTGTTCGCTGCCCATTCGCGTACAGGCATATATGATTGCGATCGGGCTCAAGACAGTTAGTGGCATTAGCATGACATTGTTGGCGTGCAACATAAGTTTTGGATCCGCGAGCTGTCCGCGGAATTGTTTTCCTCACCCCGTGTAATTCCAGGCCCTCCTGTGGAATGGGCTCTCCTTTTGAATTCGTTGCGACGCGAGTGTCCCTCTCTCTCCTTCCCTCCTCCCCTTGCCTCACCGTTCGGCACACCTCCCACGCGGATCATGCATGCCCCACAGAGAACATGTTCGAATGCCCCCACCTGCCTAGTTCGGCACAGCCCCCACGCGGATCGTGCCCCACAGGGGGCTCCACCTACGGCCCCACAGACAAGGTTCGCATGCCGCTCCTCGCCCGTGTCAGCACCCCTCACATGGATCGTGCTCCGCAGAGAGGAACTCCACCTGCGGTCCCAGGGAAAACGTTCGCATGCCGCCTCCCGCCAATGTCGATACATACCGCAGATTGGAGATCGAACGAGGGGGCGCCTGCTCCCTTTTTCCCTTTCTTGCAAGCCAAAATGCTGCAGACACAACACGCACGTTCAGCACTCGATTGCCAGTGTTCTACCCGTGAAGGCACGATAGGGCTCAAATCATCACGAATCAAAAACTAAAACTCGTGCGTCATTGAGGCTGCACGGGCCCGAGAGGGCCTCCAGGTCACGACAGTGACATGGCCGCGAAGCGGCTTCGAATCAACTATTTACTGCGAGCAGAAGGCTTAGCACAGATGGGGGCGGCAGCAGCTGCAACGACGGACGGCCCGACCCCCGCCTCATCGTCAGGGTTCATCTCCTCGTCGACAGACGGGAAGCGGTAGGACCGCGGAGCCCGGAACTTCTCCATCATCATGCGAATGAACCCACGCTCACCCTCCTATCCCCCCAGCTCCTAGTTGCACCACTCGCACAGTCGATGGCCTGCCTGAACTTTGGGTCGTCAGGCATCTTCGATGAGACGACGCTCCACGTGTCCGACATCTGACTGTCCTGAGCAGCCCTCGTAGTTGTGCTCGGCGGGAATCAACAGCGCCTCGATCGCCTCCGACATCCCGTCCAGCAGCTCTGGACCCATGCCTCTCAGCATCGCCGCGTGCGCACTGTCCCACGCCGCAAAAAAACATCGCGGCCGAATCCTCGACGATCGCGGCAATCCTGATCGCGATCTTGCCGGCCCCCTTGCCCCACGTCGCGGACACCTTGTCCCTGCGCCCGCGGTCCACGACATCCGCGAGCGTCAGCATGTTTGTCGCCACCTTGCACGTAGATCCTGAATGTCGCGCCAGCTCCACCGGAATGCTCTCGAACATACTCCGGACCTCGTCCTCGGCGAGCTTGCTCTCGGACTTGGCCATCGTACTTCTCTAGAGCCTGGTCTTGTGGCGCAGGTGCAGCAGGAGACCTGGCGTGACCAGCCCGCTTAGCTCGGACCGACAGAAGCTGGCGACGGACCCGCACATGTGCTGCTGCTGCTGCTGCCATGGCTGCTGGTTCGTCAGCTAACTGATAGCCCCCGCTCGTCATCGCAGCTCTCAACATGTCGACTAGCTCGGCTTTATCTTTCCCCGGGGCATCCGCTAACTGCACGGCTGACGGAAACCAGCGGCAGCTTGCCCCCAGACGTCGCGCGCTCTTTGGCGGTGGCCAGATCCACGGCCACCCGCCTGTCCGGACAGGCCCCCGCGCCCCCACAACAGATGATGCGATCGCACAAGGATGCACATTCCGTCAAAACGATGGAAGTCAGCACGGGTCGAAACTCGGATCGGCAACGCAAGAAGAAGCCCCTGGCGCCCCCAAGGTCAGGCGCGTTAGGCCGCCCATCCGGGCCGGGTCTCGGCGCGGCTAGGGTCGAAAACGCCGCCCGTCGCAGGCGGTGGCTTTTCCAGACTAGGGGGCCCTGGGGGCTCAGCTCGCGCATGTTCAGGCTCTCATCGGCCGCCGCATTTGCGCAAGCTGCCGAAGCCCAGGACTTCGTCGCGTTCTGGTTCGAAGCGTCGGCGTGCATGATGATTCGAAGTCGCCCGATCGGAATCGGTTGGACTTTCCGGGAGAGGCTTAAGAGTTGTTTCGCACGGAGCACGATCGCGCTTCCGCGTCTCACCTCGCCCACCGTGGGCCCGGGCATGCACGGCTGACCCATGGGCACCTGCGCCGCGCAGCCAGATCTGGCCGAGACTCACGAGCAACCCAGTCACCAATGCCAAGCATCGCCCTGAAATCAACGATTTCCTCATTTGCCGTGGCCGGACCGCCGGGAGGGGCCCGGGGTCTCACGCCGGCCGATTTCATTGGCCTGGCGAACTCCTGTCGGGACGCAACGATTTGTCAATCGACGTTTGGCCCCGGACAGAAAATGAGCCGCAGAAATTCGCCTCGCCGGTCTTTCCCTCTAGAAGCGGAAACTTGGAACTGAAGTACTTGAGAACGACTTGATACTTTTCCCTTCCCCACCAATCAAGACGCGGCCAATGCGAGTCGGGGTGAAGCCGCGCGGCGCCCAGCCCTCGACCGGGAAGAACATGCGAGGGTCGAACTCGGACTGGCGCCAGCCTCCTCCACCGACTTTGGGCTTCCAGTCCAGCGCCGTCGTCCGACACTTTCCCCGCCGCTGAGCCGGGGCGCGGCGGGGCCCGCAGACCAGCCAGATGTCTTTGAGCAGTTGGTCGGGGCGGGGGCCAGGATGGCCACCGCGCGGCCGATTCAAGAACTGGTGGCCGCCGTCGCGCCTGGCGGGGCCCGCCTCGGGGAAGGCCCCCTCCGCGTCGCCGATATGGAACTGAAAGCCGCGGGGCGCCAGCAGCAGGTGGCCACTCCGATCTGGGACAGCGTCGGGGACGACGTGCTTCTCTCCCGCGCGAGCTCCAACAGGTCGGGATCCATGTAGCCCCGACTGCGCGGCCGCCCAATTGACTACCTCCGTCTCCGAGTTGCCGAACATGCGAATCAAAGACATCCTGCTGCCCGCGATCCTCTCTGGGTTCGCCCGCCGAACGGCATCTGACTCTTCTCTGGCCACAGCTGCCAAAGCCTGCTCCTCGTTGATCACGTCGCCCCTCTCCGTCCTGACGCTCTCGTTAATGTCCCCGCGCCCTCCGAACTCGCCCACTTCGGGCCCTTGCGGTCGAGCTCCCTTCCACCGACGGCCAGCGCGGCATCTCCCAGCATGGCATCGCTGTCCCGGTCGACGCACAACACTCGCAGCTCTTTCTCGTTCTCCGCGGCGTCGGTGGCCATGCTCGCCGCCAGCGCGCTGCGGCAGTCCTCCTCCAGGCGCGGCGCCTTCGCCAGTCGCACTGGTTCTCCGCATCAGGCTTCGGCATATTCCGAAGACGAGCGAATGTCGAATCGACGGGCCTCTGCCTGACGATGCGTCGATAAAATTACCTCCTGGTCGGCCCCTGTGACGGGCTCGTCACGCATTGCTTCCTCCGAGCTGATCCGGGGGCAGCTGGCGTCGTCGAGCCCGGAGCCTCGGTTTCTGGGGGGCATCTCTGATCTGCCAACCGCCGCTCCTCGAGGCCGCTCCGCTGCTGCGATGTCCATGGTGCCCTCGTGGTTCCTGGCCGTCCATGGACTCCTATGCCATGGCGCGCAGCTCTGGCTGAACCGCCTCGGCGGCGAGCTTCTCCTTCTGCGGGGCGCGACGCAACTGCGCTGGCGACGCCTCGACGATCGCGCCCGGCATCGCGACCCGACAGTTGCCTTTGACTTTGCCCGGGATCGCGGCTGACCCACGCCATCGGGCATGAGCCTTCTTGCGCGGGATCCCCCGGCCATGCCGCCGCGCCGCCGCTCGATCTCCAGCTGGGAACGCATGGGCGACTCTGGGGCGACTGCCCAGAGCCACTCTGGCCACGCGAATGCCCGCGTACTCGGCGACGGCCAGCCGCGAATTCTGCCTGCACTTCTCCACGGCGGCGATCGATTCGTCGTGGAATCTCGCGCTGCTCGCCGCGATGTCTGGCTCTTCCTGCGTCGCGTCCGCGGAGGCCTCCGGGCTCCTGCCCGGCGCAATCTGGCACGGCGAGAATGAACCTAGGGGCGCGTGGTTTTCGGCCCGCGCGCGCGACTACCGATCGCCCTCTGACTTGGGCACCATCTGGTCCGTGGTTTGGTTTAGATGAACCCCGTGCGACCCCGCTTAGGAGGAAGCCTCCTACGGCGCGGGCGCAGTGCTTGGCATCGCTTGGCATTTGGCATTGCCTGGAAATGCTCGGCATTGTCTGGCATTGCAAGGAGCGGGCGCAATGAGAATACGAAGCGCCGAGGGCGGGGAACCCGGGGGGCCCGAGGAACCCGGGGGACCCAGGCAATCCGGGGAACCTGGAAAACCCAAAATGCCCAGAATCCCCGGGGAACCCGAAAAGCCCGGGGGACCCGCGGAAAATACGGGCAACGGACAACGCAACGATAGGAAGCACCCGGGGCGGGGAAACCGAGGGCCCCGGGATCCGGAGGAACCCGGGGAACCTCCGGGCAACGGGCAAAGTAACACTGAAAAGAGTCCTAGCGAAAGATTTGGGACAAATTCTGGGCCGATTTCGGTGGCCAGCTGGGTTCCTGGGCCCCTGGTTCCGGGTTCCCGGCTTCCCTGGTTCCGGGCCGATTTCGGCGGGCGGCGGGGTTCCCGGGTTTCCGGGTTCGCGGGTTCCTGGTCGATCTCCTTATCGATGCGTTTCGCCATCGAAATCAATGCCCACCTCTCTACCGATCTCTGAATCGATCCCACACTCGATCTGACTTTCAATCTCACTACGGATCGCACGAGCGATCTCGCGATCGATCCCTTTACCGATCTCACTGAGTCAACTTCGCGATCGGTTTTCAACCCATCTACTGATTGGTTTTTTTCCTGGCGCACTTCTTCGCAACCAACTAGGCAAGCCAAGTTGGCGAAATATCCTCGAACGAAACCCCATGGCGTTCGCCGCGGCCAACCTGCTCATGGGCGTCACCTGCGGCGCCGCCTGCCACCTCTATGCTCATTGCTCATCTTCTCGAGGGCGTCGAGGATGTCCAGGCATGGGCTCGCGCGGCCAGCATCGCACTTGAGCAACTTGGGGGCGCCGCAAGGCCGCGCCACTTGGATTCGAACAGCCACTGCAACAGCTTGCCGGTCTCGGCCTCGAAGAAAGGGGCCATCTGATGCGGGCCACTGCTCGGGCAAGCCACGTTGAGCGCCTTCGCCTTCATGCTTACAGACCAGCAAGGCAACTTTTTCACGTCGATCTCCGTTTTCTGGCACCATCCTGGACGGCATCTGCACTGGCCGCGCGGGCGCGGGAAGCCGCCGACCCTCGCGCGCGGGGCGCGAAACCTTCCGCGCCATCGCCTGCGCCATCTCGCTCGCCTTGGCGCGCTTTAGGATCCGCGCCAGATTCTCCTCATTCGGGTGGCCGGGGTTCGCGCGGAGCCTCGCCGGCGACGTCTCAAGCGTGAGCTCGCGGAGCTCGATGACCTCCTCATCCTCCGAAGTCGCCCCTATTGATTCCTCGCGAGCTGTCGCGACGCAACTGATGTCCATGTCCCCCTGGGCATCTGCGACCTCTCAGGGCCCGCTTGATCATGCCCGCGTTCGTTGCAAAACACCACTCCTTCGACGTTGGCTTCTGAGGCGCCAGGTCCTTGAGACCCCGACCTGGCAACCATTCGCGGAGACGCAGTGCGCGCCAGTCATGGCACGCAAGCCAGCGACAGACGCTCGGCTCCAGGACTTGGCCGACGCGGGGGCCTCCGTCGCGAAGCACCGCCCTCCTTGCATCTGCAAGCGAGCAACCTCCGCGCAAAACCTGAGGCAGCCCGCCGCCTCCTTCGCCGACTGGCGACGCTTGCCTGGATTGCGGCGGGCGTCGTCTGAGACAGAGACAGACAAGTCATGCGCCAGGCGGTGCGTGGGCGCGAGCACGAGTGGAAAAACAGCGCACTCTTATTCGGACAGCAGGGCGGGCCGACAAAGAAACGCGGGCAAGGCAAGGAACCGGGGCCGAAGGGGAAGCGAGGAGCCGAGGACCGAGGAGCGAGCGGGGGGGAGGGCGAGGGAGGGCGACAGGAAAGGGCAGACCGGGCCGACGGACGGACAGACGAGGAGATGGGGAAAGGAGGGGGAACCAAGCGAGGAGACGGAGGGGGAGCACACAAGACACAAGGCAAGGAAACACAGGGGCAAGGGGAGAGGACGCGGAAAGGGAGAGGAGGGAGAAGGAGCGAGAGCCGGAGACGGGACAAGGCAGGAAGAAGGGACGCACAGGACCAGCTGGCCGGGCGCACACGCGCACATCGGCGCTCCCAGACCGCCGGGGTGCAGGCTGCCTGCGCCGCTGCTGTCATGCTGCCGAAGATGCACGCTGCGTGCTTGGACACTTCGGGAACGAATTCCTTGCGCGGGCGGCCCACTCGCCTCGCGCACCTCTCCGTGGCCGGCCTCATGCCGGCGGCGAAAGAACAGGCGTAGCGTGAATGAGCAGGATCGGCGCGAAGCACTTGGCCGAAAAGTTGTAACTGTCTGAACAATAAATACGTGCTGGCCGCCTCGTATCCTGCTCTCGCGAGGACGTCCCGGTTGGAAATGCGCGACAGGTACGACGGCTTCACTCAGATGATCGCGCGCAAGCATCTGTTTTGAAATCCGTCGAGACGACGCAGCTGAGCTTTCTTGAAGCACGCGCTGCTGAGCCCGCACAGCAGCTTCGATTCGACGATGGAAGCATAAATGCGGAGCTTGCGGTTCCAAGTCAGAGACGACTGGGACCACACCTTGCGCAGAGCCGTGAACGATCGTCGGGCGACCCCTATTTTTCTGCCCAGCTCGTGGCTCATGTTCGCGTCAGCCATGAGCTGCGCACCCAGGTACTGCAAGTGCTCCACGTGCTTCAGCTGCGCGCCATCGGGAGAGCGGACGTCGCCGGCCGACTTCGCAGTCAAGACTCAAGACCTGGAACTTCTGCCAGTGCAGTTCCATGCCATACCGCTTGCCTGCAGCCGCAACTGCTGCCAAGAAGTCGTTCACGTGCGCGTCGCACCTGCCAAATAAAAGAGCGTCGTCGGCGTAGACGCAATCCGACAGCTCGCCCGCGTCGCGCGCCCGTCGGGCCCCTTCAGGGAGCAGCGCCACTGCGTCGTGCAGTAAGGCTGTGATCACAAGAACGAATAGCAGAGGGCTCAGCGTGCAGCCCTGAGAGATGCCTGGTACTTGCGGGCGTTCAGCCGATTGCCTTCCGTTGTCGCTGACAACGAACATCCTTTGCGCCATGAGTGACCCCACCATGTTCGTGAACTCTGGCGGGGGGCCCATCTGGCGGAGTGCGTCCAGCATGCTCTCTGTGCGTATACTGTCAAAGGCCTTCTTCCAGTCGAGAGCAACCAGCGTCACCGCGCCGTGCTTGTGCGCTCGCGCCAACTCGATCCGTCGGCGTGCGACGTAGATGGCGTGCTCCGTGCCTCGCCCTTTCCGGAAGCCGAACTGACTGTGCCAGATGCGTTCATCCACGCCCGCCTGCAGCGAGCAGGCGGTTCTTCAGCATCGCGGAAAACGCTTTCAGAGCAACGCACTGTAGGGAAAGTGGCCGGTAGTTATCGCAGCGCGCAGGGTCGCCCTTCTTGTGCAGCAAGCACGCGCGAGATAATGCCCAATCCTCTGGCATGGCCATGTGCTCCCAGGCCTCGTTGCACATGTCCAACACCCATTCAAGTTGCCTGGGCCCCTCTGCTAATGCTTTGAAGACCTCTGCTGGTATGTCATCTGGCTCGCACGCCTTGCCACATCGCATCTTTGCAAAAACATCGCGAAGCTCAGGTTCTGTGAAAGGGCCAACATCCACGTCCAGCGGCGGGAACAGCGCACTGCCCGCCCCGGGCGTGAGCGTGACCGGACGAACATGCCATTGGATATTGCTCAGATGTTCAGCGAATGTATCGGCTCTTTCGTCAGCGGCCACGCAGGCCCCCCCGAGTGTCCCGCAGGCGCCCTTGTGGGAAAGGCTTCCGTTCGGTGATCTGTTTGATCTCTTTAATGCAGTTCCAAGTGCCGTCTGCTGTCAGAGATTCGAGCCACGCCGCACGATCGCGCTTTGCCGACAATTTGGCGCGCTTGCGGATGGCCTTCTCCGCCCAGTTGCCGGCGTGCCGAGCCTCCCGCTTCTCTGCGAGCAAGGACAGCGTTGTCTGCGAGATCCACGGTTTGTTCGGCGGCCTCGGGGCGTCGGGGACCACCGCAGCCACTGCTCGCCACGCCCGCCCTGCAGCCGAACGCCAGCGTTGCGATAGGGTTGCGTCTGCTTGGGCCCCCTCGGTTGCGGCCCCGAAATGTTCCACCAGATTTTTCCGGGCCTCTGGAGTGCGCAGTGTCCGCCAAGCCTTCTTCGCTGTCCTCTGGTTCTGTTGAGACCCCGGCGCCCTGTCAAGAATCGAAGCAATAACCGGAAAATGGTCCGAAGCCAAGGTCGCAGACATATCGCTCCTGATGTCCACGAGGTCCTGCTCCATGGCACCCGGCATTGTCATCGAATCCAAAGCGTTTGAAGGTCTCCCACGTTACCGGCGAGCTCGGCGCAACGCCTGTCTCGCGGAAGGTCGCCTTAAAGCTGTCGGGGGGGTCCAACAGCGCATTTGCCACCACAAGGTCGAAAGTCATGCAAAAATCAACGCGCAAGTCCCTATTCGGAAGCTCAACCTGCTCGATTGCCTCCCTTCCAAAACTGCACTCGCCCGTGACGTCTTCCTCCCCAGCCCGTCTGCGACCAAGCCGGGCGTTCCAATCGCCGAAGAACACACGCGAACCACAACCACGGATGCGTGTGGCGTGATTGTGCAAGACGTCATAAAAGCAGACCTTCTCTTCTGTCGGCTTCTCGTTGTGGGGCGCATACGCGGTGCAAATGGTGAATCTGCCATTGGACGTGCGCAACTTCAGGGAAGCGATCCTGTTGCCCAGCTGCCAGTAACCCTGCGCACGAAGTCGCGTCCGCTGAGAAACCACAAAGCCAACCCCGGCCCATTCTGACTTAGCATCGGAGGTGCCCGACAAAATGACTAAGCACCCACTGCCCTCATCGACGTAATGGTCTGAATTCGGCTTCCGCGTCTCCTGTGAGCACATCACATCAACACAGGCCGCCTCCATAAAACGGTAAATTTCAGCTCGTTTCAAATTTGTCAAGCCCTGTACGTTCCAACTTCCCACCTTCACAAAACTGCCGCGCGCGTCGCCCTCGCGACACGTCGCGTCGTCAGTGCTGGCAGCAGCGAGGGGTGAAACACGTGCTCTGCCCATGCACCGCCCTGCCCCCTAATGGGAGGCAGGCCCTTTGCCCTTGCCCTTGTTCAGGCTGAAAGCCTTCACACTGGCAAGCTTGTCCTGGGCTTTCGTCGTAATCTCGGAAAGCTCCGGCGCCGTCTGTAGCGCCGGCCAGGTGGCCTATTTCTTGTCCAGCCACTCCACTTTCAACTGCAAGTCTTTGGCCACGACCTTCACGACCGTGGAGCCCGCCACCTGGATCGTCGAGCTCTCCGCGCCCACTTTGATGCAAGCTTTTCTGTACCCCCACTGTGAGAACCAGCGCCGTATTCCGAACAACACGCTGAGCTGAGTACGAATGTGAATCGGTAGGTCAGGTTTCGCCCACACCGCGGCCGGGCCCGGGGGCGACTTCGAGCGCCCCTCCACGATGTCCAAAACTTTCTGGCGAACCTCATCCGATGTCCAAAGAACTTCATGAAGAAGACGCCCTTGACGGCCGTTTTGAAGTCCATGTCCTGCGCTGCAGGTGGGGGAAGACAATGATCACGGCATAAATCGGTAGCCCACTGCACCGCTTTCTCGAAGGTATCGGCGTTGGGGACGTTGCCGACAACTGCCGCCGACGTGAAGGAAGCTGTCGCTGACCTCGCCGTGCGTGAGGTCGAACACCGGGACAACGTCTCATCGATCATCTTCTGCACGTCGTCTTCGGTCATCGCGGCCTTCTGATACTCAGGGATGGATGTGTCGATCATGCTCTGTACCGTGTCCCTGGTGATCATCTTCTCCTGCACCTCCACTACCTTCGCCTCCGTCCCCCTTAGCAATGTCTACGGCCTGCTGCGCTTTGGTTTTCGCCTCCTCCACCCTCGTCCTCACTGCATTCATGTCCTTCGTCATATTCGTCATCATTCACATCATTTTCGTCATCATGGACTTCATGTCTGAGCCAACGCTTTCGAGATCAGTCGAACCCTCATCCCCCGTTTCTGCTGCCTGGCTGAAGTCTGGCTGCCGGATGGGTGACTTCGGTGACTTCTCAGCGCCATCCACGCCGTCGCCGTCCATCTGATCCAAAGGTGAGTCATAGCGAGCTTGCTTACGCTCGCCTCCGACCGGGGCTCCCATGTCATACCTTTTCGCCGCCATTCAGGAGACAGAAAGAAGAACGACAAGGTAGGGTATGCGGATCGTGTGGCTTGGCCGGATCGTGTGGCCTGACCTTGAACCAGACCTTGAACCAGACCTTGGCGGGCGTCGTCTGACGTCAAGTTTTGCAGGGCCAACGAATGGCCGCGTGGAGGGCCCGTGTCCGCGCGGTCGGGCTCCTCGGTGCGAATCATATTCAGGATGCGATGTCGATCCTCGCGCGCCCAGCCTTTCTGAAAGCCGAGGGAGCCGAGACTCTCGAAACCCATGGTCTCCATGACCAGGGTCACCCTCGGCACAATGAACAGTTCCAAACAATTTGGGCGACTTCCCACAGCCGCCCTGGCAGCCGACGCTCCTATCAACGACTTTCGCTTGGCGCGCCTGTTCTTGACATCGGTGGCGCCGGCAGTCCATGCAACATCGGTGTCGTCGCAGACTCCACATTGCATCGCGCAGTCGACACTGAACCCTGCGGATGCCATGCCGCTTCCGACATCTTCGACGCTCTTCGACGCTACCCCCTGCAGATGCCATGCCGCCTCCGACATTTCCGACATTGCCCCGCGCCCCCTGCAGATGCCGTGCCGTCTCGCCGGTCCTCCGCCTCGTCGCCGTCGTCGTTGGCCTCTGGGCTCAGGCCCAGTCCTGACGAAAACCCGCCGACGCTCCAGCGACGAACGACTCCATGGCTGCAACTTCCTCGGCGGTCAATCACGCCTTCTCGGCCATCTGGATCTGCGTGCCGACCTCGTTCGTCGTCTCGCAGAGGCTTCTCAGGCTTACCCTTGCCATGTCTTGTGCCCTCTCAAGATGGTGGCCGGCGCTGTCGTCGTGGTTTCTTGCAGTCCCTGCTGACGTGTCCAATCTCGTCACAATTGTAGCACCTCGCCCTCCTGGCCATCGTCGTCATGCCGGGTTCCTCGGCCCAATCCCCGGGACAACTGTCTCTTGGATATCTTGTCCCGCTGATCTCGTCAGGTCGCCAAGATCTCTATGGCCTCGCTCTCGTCCAAGATATCCTCGTCGTCCTCGGCGCCGTCGTAGCCTTCGATAAAGGGCGTCGATGTCCGGGATGTCGTCCTGATCCTCAACCAGGTGAGGGCCGTAGGACATACCCTGATGATTGAAGTCCGCCATCCCGTTTGGATATGTCGTCCGCAGCGCCGTCGCAATGTCACGTTCCTTGCAGGATCTGGTCGACGCCGCCAAGACGAAGACGACAGCCAGGGCCTGAGGTGGCATGTGGGCATCCCGCAGCGACAAGAAGCCACGGGCCACGTCCAGCAGGACCACGCCTTCGGATTCGCCAGCGTCCGCCGGTACTGAGCTCAGTACCTCCCGATGCGACAGCGCTTGCTATCGCGCGGCACGCTCCGCACTACCAATGCAGATTGGGCTGCGATAGAGGGAGCGTCCGCTCCCTCTCTTCCTCTCCTGAGGCAAACCAAAAATGCTGCAGACACAACACGCACACGAAGCACTCTATTGTCAGTGTTCTACCTGTGAGGTCCCGATAGGGCCCAGATCAGCACGTACGGTACACCCTTCACACGGGTCGTGCCCGACAGGGAGCTTCACATACTGCCCCAGAGACAGGTTCGAATGCTGCAGCACACCCCTCACACGGATCGTGCCCCGAAAGGAGCTCTGGCTGCGTCCCAGAGAGAGGGTTCGCATGCCGCCCCCCATGGCACACCCATCACACGCATCGTCCCCCACATAGGGGCTCCACGTACGGCTCCAGAGACAGGGTGAGTTTCACCTACGGCCCCAGAGACAGGAGTCGCATGCCGCCCCCAACTCATGTCGGCACATACCCCTCACACAGATAGATCGTGCCCACAGGGAGCTCCACCTGCGGCCCTCAAGACATGGTTCGCATGGCGTTGCCCCGCCCATGTCGGCCCACCCCTCACGCGGATCGGGCCTCACAGGCGGCTTCACCTACGGCACCAGTGAAGGCTTGTCCCCGCTCATTTCGGAGCACCATTCACGCAGATCGTGCCCCACAGGGAGTTCCTCATACGGCCTCAGTGGGCATTGTCACCCGGGCGCATCTCCCTCATCCCCCTCCCACCCAAGGCCCAGCGAATTCTACGCGCCCTTGCGGATCCCTATCCGCACTGCCCCGCGGCGCGCAGTATACGAAGAGAGGGCTGCGCTTCGCGCAGCTGCCTCGTTCCGGTTGGGCCCTTCGTCAAGCGAGTTCTTGGACGGCCACCACGGCCCAGGAAGAAGAGCCCCGAAAGGCCGATAAACAACGAGACACCTCAGGACCCCCCCTTCCATCCGGACCACCTGCCCCTGCCCGCCCCTTCCACGGCTTGATGGCGGCGACCTGAGGCGCCCGATGGGCGGGTCGCCCTCGCAGGCCACGACTGAGAGCAGGAGGCGTAGGACCTGCAGCCTCTCGGCGTAGAGCCTGCACCCCCCCAGCTGCCGCCTGGAGAGCTCCTCCAGGCAGTCCATGGCCACCTGGGCGACGAGAAAAAACTGGTCTTGCGCGAGACAGCATAGCGACCTTACGCGGTGGCTTACGCGGGCCGCCAGCGTGGCACGCCGCGTGGAGAAGAGGGCGCTTACACGCGATCTTTTGTAGGAAACTTACGCGCGAATGTCCGCACAATCGACCCCGTTTTCTTCCGCCGCTCACCCGGACGACGAAGAGAAAGTCGGGTGCGCCGAACAGGGGGGCCAGGAAGAGAAGCGCATAAATGCGCATCATGGCCCGAGGCATGTGCGCGGACCAGAGAGCCAAGTCCGCCGGCCCCCTTGTGGGGCCACCAGGCTGTGAAACGAAGTTGCTGCTCACTGCACCAGTTGCAGTTTCGAGTCTCCAATGTTGCAGTCCTGCTTTCTGCTTACTACTGTAAATTGTTGAAGTCCGCGCGAGGGGGGGGAGCCCAAAAGGATCCAGTTGACCACGCCCGAATCGCGTTCTCTGAATTCCCTGGGGGGCGTGGGACACGTAAAAATACGTGAGGTTCGCTCCCTCGAGGCCATAACCCCTCGTAAATTACACAATGTTCGCGTCCCCGAGGCCACGAACCCTACTAAAGTACTCAATTATTGCGTCCCCGAGGCAACAAACCATCGTAAATTACCTCCTATTCGCGTCCCCGAAACCATAAACCTCCGCAAATTATACCATGTTCGAATTGCCGAGGAGTGCTTCAAGGCGCCCGAAGATGGTTCCAAGACGGCCCAAGAAGGCCCAAAGAGGCCCCAAGAGCGCTCCAAGAGGCCTCCCGAGAGAGCCCCAAGAGACCAAAATTGTAGCCTTCTCGCATTTTCGGCTTTCCGACGCTGCAAGACGGCTCAAGAAGCGCTTGAAACTGCCCACGAGGGCCCCAAGACGGCCCCAAGATGGGCCCAAGCAGAGGACCACGAACTTGGGGCCCAAGACGCGCCCAAGAGGCCTCCAAGAGGCCCAAAAGATAACCCACGAGGCCCCGAGAGGCCTCCAAGAGGCGCCCAAACAGCCTCCAAGAGGCCCTCTTGGGCTCCCCACGACACCCCAACACATATACAAGAGGCCTCAGAGCCACAACTTAGGCACGGTGGCGGGATGGGCCGAAGGCCACTAGAATCCGCCGCCCCCTGCTTGCATGGGTGCACGGCGTGCTGGACGTTTCAGGTTTTGGTTTTGGTTCTTTTTCCAAAAGAACTTCCCAGTGGGCTCCGGCAGAACCCGCCGGCCACCCGGAATTTCCCCAAACGTGCTCAACGACCGCAAACATGATGGACCCACGAACCCGGAAAGGGATCTAGACATGTGCAGCATGGTCACGTTTTCACGATACCCAACTGGGCGACACCTCACGAAACATCCCACGAGACACCCCGCGAAACATCCCACGAGACACCTCACGAAACATTCCACGAGACACCTCACGAAACATTCCACGAGACACCCCGTGAAACATTCCACGAGACACCCCGCGAACAGGCAACCACTCAACCAGACACCCCACGAAACATTCCACGGGGGTGCGACTGGGTGTGGTGGTGCTGGGGTGTGGTCGTGCTGGGGCGTGGTCGTGCTGGGGAGTGGTCGTGCTGGGGTGTGGTCGTGCTGGGGTGGTCGTGCTGGGGGGTGGTCGTGCTGGGGGGTGGTCGTGCTGGGGGGTGGTCGTGCTGGGGCGTGGTCGTGCTGGGGCGTGGTCGTGCTGGGGCGTGGTCGTGCTGGGGTGTGGTCGTGCTGTGGTGAGGTCGTGCTGGGGTGTGGTCGTGCTGGGGTGTGGTCTTGCTGGGGTGCGGTCGTGCTGGGGTCGGGTCGTGCTGGGGTGTGGTCGTGGGGTGGGGTCGTGCTGGGGTGGGGTCGTGCTGGGGTGGGGTCGTGCTGGGGTGGGGTCGTGCTGGGGTGTGGTCGTGCTGGGGTGTGGTCGTGCTAAGGTGGGGTCGTGCATTTCACTCGAGACATCCTGCCAAAATTCAAGGGAATCCTAGGACAACAAACGAATTAGTCGAGACATCCTTGAAACTCTGGGCGCGGGACGCGGCACGCGCGAGACATCCTCTGAATTCCTGCGCGCGGGGCGTTTTTCCGTGTCGCGGTCGGCTCTGCAAAACCAGCGTTTCGCTCGAGACATCCTCAACAATTTCTGAAAACAAGCGTTTCGCTCGAGACATCCCCAACTCTGCAAAACCAGCGTTTCGCTCGAGACATCCTCAACAAATTCTGCAAAACAAGCGTTTCGCTCGAGACATCCTCAAATTTTAATCTGCCGGCCTCCTTCGACCTCGATATTTATCAGGGAAAAAATCCGCCGGCCTCCTTCAAGTTGGCACCGGGGGACAGGTTTACCAACTAAAAGAGAACCCTGGGCCGGCGCCCTTTCCGGGAAAAATCCTCCAAAAAACGGCCGTTTCGCTCGGGACATCCTCAAAAAATCGCGAAGATGGCCCAAGATGGCCTCCAAGTCCGCCCGAGATGGTCCAAGACGGCCTCCAAAACGGCCCAAGAGAGTCCAAGACGGCCCAAGACGGCCCAAGAGGCCCCCCAGAGGCCTCCCAGACGGCCCAAGAGGCCTCCAAGAGGTCCTCCAGGAGAGTCCGAAGAGGCCAAAATCATTGATTTTTCATTGGTTTTTGAAGGATTCTGGCATTTGCGCCTTTTCGGCTCTCCGACGGCTCGAGACGGCCCAAGAAGCCCCCAAGATCGCCCAAGAGGCCCCCAAGAGAGCCCCCTGATGGCCCAAGTGGCCTCCAAGATGGCCCCTAGAGGGCCCCAAGAGGCCCAAGAGGCCTCCAACACGCCCAAGATGGCCTCCAAGACGCCCAAGATGGCCTCCAAGACGGCCCTGGAGCGCCCCAAGAGGGTCCCCCGTTGGCCCAGAAAGGCCCCCAAAACGGCTCCCGACGGCGTCAGACGTGCCAGGAACCCACCAAGATGGCCGAAGTTGGCTCGAAGCTGGCCCAAAAGGGCCCAAGAGGCCCCCAAGAGGGCCTCCAGGAAGGCCAAAAGATGCCAAAATCACTGATTTTCCAAAGGTTTTTGATGGATTTGGGCATTTCCCTTTTTTCGGCCTTCCGACGGCCCGAGACGGCCCAAGAGCCCCCAAAGATCGCCGAAAGATCGCCCAAGAGGCCTCCAAGACGGCGACGATGACCATCAAGACGCCCACGTGTTCCCCGAAGGCTTTCCAAACCGATTCGGGGAACACATGGTCCGATGGCTTGGCAGGTCTGGCCTCAACGTTCGGCCACATAGGCGCTTCCACAAAGGCAGGGGGCGGCGGTGATTCGCCGTAGGCGTCTTCGATCCGCCGCCCCCTGCTTGCAGGGGTGCACGGCGTGCTGGATGTTTCAGGTTTTGGTTTTGGTTCTTTTTCCAAAAGAACTCCCCAGTGGGCTCCGGCAGAACCCGCCGGCCACCCGGAAGGTGCTCAACGACCGGAAACATGATGGACCCACGAACCCGGAAAGGGATATAGACATGTGGAGCATGGACACGTTTTCATGATACCCAACTGGGCAACACCTCACGAAACATCCCACGAGACACCTCACGAAACAGCCCACGAGACACCTCACGAAACATTCCACGAGACACCTCACGAAACATTTCACGAGACACCCCGCGAAACATTCCACGAGACACCCCACGAAACATTCCACGACGACAGGCAACCACTCAACCAAGGCGGTGTGGTCGTGCTGGGGAGTGGTCGTGCTGGGGTGTGGTCGTGCTGGGGGGTGGTCGTGCTGGGGGGTGGTCGTGCTGGGGGGGTGGTCGTGCTGGGGGGTGGTCGTGCTGGGGCGTGGTCGTGCTGGGGCGTGGTCGTGCTGGGGCGTGGTCGTGCTGGGGCGTGGTCGTGCTGGGGTGTGTGTGTGTGGTCGTGCTGTGGTAAGGTCGTGCTGGGGTGTGGTCGTGCTGGGGTGTGGTCTTGCTGGGGTGGGGTCGTGCTGGGGTGTGGTCATGCTGGGGTGGGGTCGTGCTGGGGTGTGGTCGTGCTGGGGTGTGGTCGTGCTAGGGTGGGGTCGTGCTGGGGTGGGGTCGTGCTGGGGAGTGGTCGTGCTGGGGTGTGGTCGTGCTGGGGTGTGGTCGTGCTGGGGCGTGGTCGTGCTGGGGTGGGGTCGTGCTGGGGTGGGGTCGTGCTGGGGTGGGTTCGTGCTGGGGTGCTCCGCACCCTGTGATTTATCGATCGGGTCGTGCTGGGGTGTGGTCGTGCTGGGGTGTGGTCGTGCTGGGGTGTGGTCGTGCTGGGGTGTGGTCGTGCTGGGGTGTGTGCTCGTGCTGGGGCGTGGTCGTGCTGGGCGTGGTCGTGCTGGGTGTGGTCATGCTGGGGTGTGGTCGTGCTGAGGTGTCCCGCACCCTGTGATTTATCGATCGGGATTTCAAAAACAAGCGTTTCGCCTGAGACATCCTCAAATTTTAATCTGCCGGCCTCCTTCGACCTCGATATTTATCAGGGAAAAAATCCGCCGGCCTCCTTCAAGTTGGCACCGGGGGACAGGTTTACCAACTAAAAGAGAACCCTGGGCCGGCGCCCTTTCCGGGAAAAATCCTCCAAAAAACGGCCGTTTCGCTCGGGACATCCTCAAAAAATCGCGAAGATGGCCCAAGATGGCCTCCAAGTCCGCCCGAGATGGTCCAAGACGGCCTCCAAAACGGCCCAAGAGAGTCCAAGACGGCCCAAGACGGCCCAAGAGGCCCCCCAGAGGCCTCCCAGACGGCCCAAGAGGCCTCCAAGAGGTCCTCCAGGAGAGTCCGAAGAGGCCAAAATCATTGATTTTCATTGGTTTTTGAAGGATTTTGGCATTTGCGCCTTTTCGGCTCTCCGACGGCTCGAGACGGCCCAAGAAGCCCCCAAGATCGCCCAAGAGGCCCCCAAGAGAGCCCCATGATGGCCCAAGTGGCCTCCAAGATGGCCCCTAGAGGGCCCCAAGAGGGCCCAAGAGGCCTCCAACACGCCCAAGATGGCCTCCCAGACGCCCAAGATGGCCTCCAAGACGGCCCTGGAGCATTCCAAGCGGGCCCCAAGTCGGCCCATAGAGGCCCCCCAAACGGCTTCCGACGGCTTCAGACGTGCCAGGAACCCACCAAGATGGCCGAAGTTGGCTCGAAGCTGGCCCGAGACGGCCCAAAAAGCCCCAAAGATCGCCCAAAGCTTGCCCAAGAGGCCTCCAAGACGGCCAAGATGACCTTCAAGATGCCCACGTGTTCCCCGAAGGCTTTCCAAACCGATTCGGGGAACACGTGGTCCGATAGCTTGGCAGGTCTGGCCTCAACGTTCGGCCACATAGGCGCTTCCAAAAAGGCAGGGGGCGGCGGTGATTCGCCGTAGGCGTCTTCGATCCGCCGCCCCCTGCTTGCAGGGGTGCACGGCGTGCTGGATGTTTCAGGTTTTGGTTTTGGTTCTTTTTCTAAAAGAACTCCCCAGTGGGCTTCGGCCCGTCCCGCCGGCCACCCGTAATTTTCCCAAAATCCGTCTGTCAATGCCTTTGTTGCCCCAACTTGGCCCAAGATGGCCTCCAAGACGGCCAAGATGGCCCAAGATGGCCTCCAAGATGCCTCCCAGACGGCCAAGATGGCCTCCAAGACGGGTAAGATGGCTCCAAGATGCCTCCAAGACGGCCCAAGATGCCCTCCAAGACGGCCAAGATGGCCCCAAGATGCCTCCAAGATGGCCCAAGAGGCCTCCAAGACGTTCTCCAGGAGAGCCCGAAGAGGCCAAAATCATTGGTTTTCCTTAGGTTTTTGAAGGTTTTTTGCGTTTTCTTCTTTTCGGCCTTCCGACGGCCCAAGAGGCCCCCAAGATCGCCCAAGAGGCCTCCAAGAAGGCCCTATGACGGCCCAAGGGCCCCCCAAGACGGCCCCAAGAGCGCCCCAAGACGGCCCAAGAGGCCTCCAAGACGCCCAACATGGCCTCCAAGACGGCCCTGAAGCGCCCCAAGAGGGCCCCAAGACGGCCCAGAGAGGCCCCCAAGACGGCTCCAGACGGCGTCAGACGGACCAGGAACGCCCTAAGACGGCCAAAGAGACCCCCAGGAAGCCCCCAAAGGCCCCCAAGAGGCCCAAGGAGGCCCCCAAGATGCCTCCAAGAGGCCTCGAAGAGGCCCCCAAGAAGCCCCCAACAGACCCCAAGGGTGCCCCAAGAGACTCCTAACAACCCTCATCCTCCTACTCTATTTCTTCCTCTTCCTCTTCCTGTTCATAATCATTCTCTCCCATGTGTTCCCCGAAAGCTTTCCAAACCGACTCGGGGAACTCATGGTCCGATAGCTTGGCCAAGCTCTAGTCCAACTTTCGGCCACATCGGCGTTTCCAAAAAGGCAGGGGGCGGCGGTGATTCGCCGTAGGCGTCTTCGATCCGCCGCCCCCTGTCGATTCATCGCAGGGGTGCCTGGCGTGCTGGATGATTTCGGTTTTGGTGTTGGTTCTTGTTCAAAAAGAACTCTCCCAATGGGTTTCGGCCCGTCCCGCCGGGGTCCCGGGAGGCCCTTCCAATGGCACAAAGTCCCGAACAAATCCTCCAAGACGGCTCCAGATGGCGTCCAATATGGCCAAGATGGCCTCCCAGATGGTCCAAGATGGCCTCCAAGCCCGCCCAAGATGGTCCAAGACGGCCTCCAAGACGGCCCAAGAGAACCCAAGACGGCCCAAGAGGCCCCCCAGAAAACCCAAGAGGCCTCCAAGAGGTCCTCCAGGAGGGCCCGAAGAGGCCGAAATCATTGATTTTTCCTTAGGTTTTTAAAGGATTTTGGAATTTGCTTCTTCTCGGCATTCCGACGGCTCAAGACGGCCCAAGAGGCCCCCAAGATCGCCCAAGAGGCCCCCAAGAGGGCCCCATGACGGCCCAAGTGGCTTCCAAGATGGCCCCAAGAGGGCCCCAAGACGGCCCAAGAGGCCTCCAACACGCCCAAGATGGCCTCCAAGACGCCCAAGATGGCCTCCAAGACGGCCCCGAGCGCCCCAAGAGGGTCCCCCGTTGGCCCAGAAAGGCCCCCAAGACGGCTCCCGACGGCGTCAGACGTGCCAGGAACCCACCAAGATGGCCGAAGTTGGCTCGAAGCTGGCCCAAACGGCCCAAGAGGCCTCCAAGAGGGCCTCCAGGAAGGCCAGAAGAGGCCAAACACATTGATTTCCAAAGGTTTTTGACGGATTTTGACATTCTTCTTTTCGGCCTTCCGACGGCCCGACACGGCCCAAGAGCCCCCAAAGATCGCCGAAAGATCGCCCAAGAGGCCTCCAAGACCTGACCTTCAAGATGCCCACGTGTTCCCCGAAGGCTTTCCAAACCGATTCGGGGAACACATGGTCCGATGGCTTGGCAGGTCTGGCCTCCAACGATCGGCCACCTAGGCGCTTCCAAAAAGGCAGGGGGCGGCAGGGGGCGGCGGTGATTCGCCGTAGGCGTCTTCGATCCGCCGCCCCCTTTTGCTTTAGCAAAGGGGTGCCTGGCGTGCCAAATTATATGGGTTTTGGTTTTGGCTCTTTTTCCAAAAGAACTCCCCCTGAGGCTTCGGCCCGTCCCGCCGGCCATCCGGAAGGATGCCGAAAGATCTTCCAGAGGTGGTTGCAAAGGGTTATTCCGTTCCAGACGGCTCCAAGATGGCCTAAGATGGCCTCCAAGACGACCAAGATGGCCTCCAAGACGGCTAAGACGGCCCCAAGATGCCTCCAAGATGGCCCAAGATGCACCCAAGACGGCCTAAGATGGCCTCAAGATGGCCCAAACGGCCCAAGAGGCCCCCCAGAGGCCTCCAAGACGGCCCAAGAGGCCTCCAAGAGGTCCTCCAGGAGGGCCCGAAGAGGCCCAAATCAGTGATTTTCCTTAGGTTTTTGAAGGATTGTGGCATTTGCGCATTTTCGGCTTTCCGACGGCCCAAGACGGCCCAAGAGGCCGCCAAGATCGCCCAAGAGGTCGGCTCAATACGGCCCAAGAGGCCCCCAAGACGGCCCCTAGAGGGCCCTAGAGGCCTCAAAGACGGCCCAAGATGCACCCAAGACGGCCTAAGATGACCTCAAGATGGCCCAAAAGGCCCCCAAGAGGTCTCCAAGACGGCCCAAAAGGCGTCCAGGAGGTCTTGCAGGAGGGCACGAAGAGGCCAAACTCATTGATTTTCCTTTGGTTTTTAAAGGATTTTGGAATTTGCTTCTTCTCGGCATTCCGACGGCTCAAGACGGCGCAAGAGGCCCCAAGATCGCCCAAGAGGCCTCCAAGATGGCCCCATGACGGCCCAAAAGGCTCCCAGGACGGCCCCAGGAGGGCCCCAAGACGGCCCAAGAGGCCTCCACGGCGTCAGACAAGCCAGGAACGCCCTAAGACGGCCAAAGAAGCCCCCAAGGCCCCCAAAAACCCTCCGAGAGGCCCCCAAGACAGCTCCCGACGGCGTCGGAGGGGCCAGGGGCCCACCAAGACGGCCGAATCTGGCTCGAAGCTGGCACAAGACAGCCCAACAGGCCTCCAAGAGGCCTCCAGGAAGGCAAGAATTATCCCGGCAAAGCAACCTAACAGCGATGTGTAGGAGCATATCTGGAAGCATTCCCCTTAAGATTCAGATAAGAATCCTGTTGTAGAATTCTGCTGTTCTCGCAGTCGTGGTCGCATTCGCGATGGCAGTCGCAGTGGCAACAGCAGTCGCAGTCACAGCCTCAGCCTCAGCCTGCCTCAGCCTCAGCCTCAGCCTGCCTCAGCCTCAGCCTGCCTCAGCCTCGCCCTCAGCCTGCTTCAGCCTCAACATCAGTCTGCCTTCAGCCTCGGCCTCAGCCTGCCTCAGCCTCACCCTCAGCCTGCTTCAGCCTCGGCCTCAGCCTGCCTCAGCCTCACCCTGCATCAGCCTCAGCCTCAGCCTCAGCCTGCCTCAGCATCAGCCTGCCTCAGCCTCAGCCTCAGCCTGCCTCAGCCTCAGCCTCAGTCTGCTTCAGCCTCAGCCTCAGTCAGCCTTCAGCCTCGGCCTCAGCCTCAGCCTGCCTCAGCCTCAGCCTGCATCAGCCTCAGCCTCAGCCTGCCTCAGCATCAGCCTGCCTCAGCCTCAGCCTCAGCCTGCCTCAGCCTCAGCCTCAGCCTGCTTCAGCCTCAGCATCAGTCTGCCTTCAGCCACGGCCTCAGCCTCAGCCTGCCTCAGCCTCAGCCTGCATCAGCCTCAGCCTCAGCCTCAGCCTGCCTCAGCATCAGCCTGCCTCAGCCTCAGCCTCAGCCTGCCTCAGCCTCAGCCTCAGCCTGCTTCAGCCTCAGCCTCAGTCTGCCTTCAGCCTCGGCCTCAGCCTCAGCCTGCCTCAGCCTCAGCCTGCATCAGCCTCAGCCTCAGCCTCAGCCTGCCTCAGCATCAGCCTGCATCAGCCTCAACCTCAGCCTGCCTCAGCCTCAGCCTGCTTCAGCCTCAGCCTCATCTGCCTTCAGCCTCGGCCTCAGCCTCAGCCTGCCTCAGCCTCAGCCTGCATCAGCCTCAGCCTCAGCCTCAGCCTGCCTCAGCATCAGCCTGCCTCAGCCTCAGCCTCAGCCTGCCTCAGCCTCAGCCTCAGCCTGCTTCAGCCTCAGCCTCAGTCTGCCTTCAGCCTCGGCCTCAGCCTCAGCCTGCCTCAGCCTCAGCCTGCCTCAGCCTCAGCATCAGCCTGCCTCAGCATTCAAATGTGGCCCGGGAATGGAGTTCTGGGAACTCGAAGAACACGAATTGGCCTACAGTTGGCTCCGGGCATTCAAAATCATGCCCAGGAATGGAGTTCTGGGAACTCGAAGACCACGAAGTGGCCTACAGTTGGCTCGGGGCATTCAAAATGTGCCCGGGAATGGAGTTCTGGGAACTCGAAGACCTGGAAGTGGCCTACAGTTGGCTCCGGGCATCCAAAATGTGGCCCGGGAATGGAGTTCTGGGAACTCGAAGAGCACGAAGTGTGTGACTGTTGCATCCGGCCCTGTTGCATCAGAATGTGGCCCGGGAATGGCGTTCTGGGAACTCGAAGAGCACGAAGTGTGTGACTGTTGCATCCGGTTATTCTAAAGGTGGCCCGGGAATGGCGTTCTGGGATCTCGAAGAGCACGAAGTGTGTGACTGTTGGTGAAAAACGAGCGGGGCCCCCTGCCGCCCGGCAACTCCCAACACCTGCCCGGACCCCCCTGTGGAGTGATCTGTGAGCTCTTTTTACCCCACTAGAAACCTATCAGTCTTCGCTGTTAGGTAAAAATGCAAAAAAAACGCTTAGTTTCCTTTGGTGTTTGAAGGATTTTGACGTGTGCTTCTTTTGGAGCCTTCCGACGGCCCGAGACGGGCCCAAGAGCCCCCAAAGATCGCTCAAAGATCGCCCAAGAGGCCTCCAAGATGGCCCCAGAACGGCCCAAGAGGCCCCCAAGACGGCCCCAAGAGGCCCCCAAGACGGCCCAGGAGGCCTCCAAGACGCCCAAGATGGCCTCCAAGACGGCCCTGGAGTATTCCAAGAGGGCCACAAGTCGGCCCAGAAAGGCCCCCCAAACGGCTTCCGACGGCGTCGGACGGGCCAGAGGCCCACCAAGACGGCCGAAGATGGCACTAAGATGGCCCTAGACGGCCCAAGAGGCCTCCAAGAGGGCCTCCAGGAAGGCCCGAAAA
The DNA here is from genome assembly GCA_963575745.1 of Prorocentrum cordatum. NCBI lineage: Eukaryota > Dinophyceae > Prorocentrales > Prorocentraceae > Prorocentrum > Prorocentrum cordatum. Next base: position 234,218 of record CAUYUJ010014505.1, read on the forward strand.
GGCCTAAAGCATAAATTTCCCATGAGTTTTTGAAGGATTGTGGCATTTGCTTTCTGTCGACCTTCCGACGGCCCGAGACGGCCCAAGTGCCCCCAAAGATCGCCCAGGACGCCCAACACGGCCCCAAGAGGCCCCCAAGACGGCCCAAGAGGCCCCCAAGACGGTCAAGATGGCCTCCAAGACGGCCCAAGAGCCCTCCAAGACGTCCTCCATCCAAGAAGGCCCGAAAGGGTCAAAATGGCCTCCAGACGGCCAAGATGACCTTCAAGATGCCCACGTGTTCCCCGAAGGCTTTCCAAACCGATTCGGGGAACACATGGTCCGATAGCTTGGCAGGTCTGGCCTCAACGTTCGGCCACATACGCGCTTCCACAAAGGCAGCGGGCGGCGGTGATTCGCCGTAGGCGTCTTCGATCCGCCGCCCCCTGTCGATTCATCGCAGGGGTGCCTGGCGTGCTGAGTCCTTTCGGTTTGGGCGCTGGTTCTTTTTCCAAAAGAACTCTCCCTGGGCCCTCCGCCCGTCCCGCCGGCCACCCGGAAAGATTGCCCAGGATCCCAATTCCCAAATGTTTCGCTCAAGATGGCCCAAGATGGCCTCCAAGATGCCTCCAAGACGGCCACGATGGCCTCGCAGACGGCTAAGATGGCCCCAAAATGCCTCCAAGACGGCCCAAGATGCACCCAAGACGGCCCAAGATAGCCTCAAGATGGCCCGAGACGGCCCAAAAGCCCCCTAAGAGGTCTCCAAGACAGCCCAAGAGGCCTCCAAGAGGTCCTCCAGGAAGGCCCGAAGAGGCCAAAATCATTTGGGGATTTTGGCATTTGCTTCTTTTCGGCACTCCGACGGCTCAAGACAGCCCAAGAGGCCCCCAAGATCGCCCAAGATGCCCCCAAGATGGCCCCATGACGGCCCAAGAGGCCTCCAAGACGCCCAAGATGCCTCCAAGACGGCTAAGATGGCCCCAAGATGCCTCTAAGACGGCCCAAGATGCACCCAAGACGGCCTGAGATGGCCTCCGGATGGCCCAAGACGGCCCAAGAGGCCCCCCAGAGGCCTCCAAGACGGCCCAAGAGGCCTCCAAGAGTTCCTCCAGGAGGGCTCGAAGAGGCCAAAGTCATTGATTGTCCTTTGGTGTTTGAAGGATGTTCGCATTCGCTTCTTCTCTGCTTTCCGACGGCTCAAGACGGCGCAAGAGGCCCCCAAGATGGCCCAAGAGGCCTCCAAGATGGCCCCATGACGGCCCAAAAGGCCCCCAAGACGGCCCCAAGAGGGCCCAAGAGGCCTCCAAGACTGCCAAAATGGCCTCCAAGACGGCTAAGATGGCCCCAAGATGCCTCCAAGACGGCCCAAGATGCACTGAAAACTGCCTAAGATGGCGTCAAGATGGCCTATAACGGCCCGGGAGGCCCCCAAGAGGCCTCTAAGACGGCCCAAAAGGCGTCCAGGAGGTCTTCCAGGAGGGCACGACGAGGCCAAAATCATTGATTGTCCTTGGATGTTTGAAAGATTGTGGCATTTGTTTCTTCTCGGCATTCCGACACGGCTGAAGACGGCGCAAGAGGCCCCCAAGATCGCCAGAGGCCTCCAAATGACGGCCCAAAAGGCTCCCAAGACGGTCAAAGAGGGCCCCAAAACAGCCCACGAGGCCTCCAAGACGCCCAAGATGGCCTCTAAGAATTCCTGATATGCCCCAAGAGGGCCCAAAACGACCCAGACAGGCCCCCTAAGACGGCTTCCGACGGCGTCAGACAAGCCAGGAACGCCCTAAAACGGCCAAAGAGGCCCCCCAGAAGCGCCCAAGGGTCCCCAAAAGCCCTCCAAGAGGCCCCCAGGAAACTCCCAGGACGCCCCAAGAGTGCCTCAAGAGGCGCCCAAGAGGCCTCCTCCTCCTCCTCCTCCTCCTCCTCCTCCTCCTCCTCCTCCTCCTCCTCCTCCTCCTGCTCCTCCTCCTCCTCCTCCTCCTCCTCCTCCTCCTCCTCCTCCTCCTCCTCCTCCTCTTGTTTCCTCATCCTCCCCCTCCTCCACTTCTTGCTCTCCCATGTGTTCCCCGAAGTCTTTGCAAACCGACTCGGGGAACAACTGGCTCGATAGCTTGGCCAAGCTCTGGCCCAGCTGTCGGCCACAGAGGCGCTTCCAAAGGGGCAGGGGGCGGCGGTGATTCGCCATAGGCGTCTTCGATAATTGATAAAAGCATGCAAAACAAATGCTGGATCTTTCGAGCCGGATCGATCTGGGGCATGAGCCCGTCCAAGCAAAACAATCGCATTGGACTTGAAAGCATAGGAAGGCGAAGGAGTGCTCAAGCATTTGCTTTCGAAGGTTCCCGCGGGCCTCTCGGATCGGCGCTGGGCCCCACCCCCCGCACCCCCGCGCCCCGTGCGGCGCTGGAGGCGCCGCCCAGGGGTGTGGGGAGGAGTGCCCTGCGCCGGCCGAAGAAATCCGCGCGGATCTCCGCCGGCCCTCTGGGCGTAGGAGTTTACGAACGCTTGTTCTTCCAGCTCGACTGCTCCCCTCGGGAGGCGGTCCACCACTGCTCATTCCAAGGGGGATTCAAGGGCTGGGTAGAAGCACGAGGTGGGGTCAGAGGAAAATCGCTAAACACGGCCGTGTCAAAGGAACTGTGAGTACCCAGCTGGATATATTCCCTAGCCCCACCTTGCGATAACCCCCCACACCCCATTCCCGCCACCCCGTTATATCAAGACACGATACACAGCGCACGAGGGCGGCAAGACATGGATCGCAAGCGGGCACGCCGCGAGCACCCTGCATTGGTTCGTGACAGGCATGGAGGGGTGCTAATGTTCGGCCGCTGTGTGCTGGAACACTGTCCCTGATAAACAATTAGAGTACCCCTACGGTGGGGGCATTGGATAAGGCAACCTTAGATAAGAAATCCAGGGTCTGGAGGCCGGTGGAATTCCAATCGATGCTTGGCCATGGATATCACCGCCGCCCTCATGAGACAAGGAATCCTCCAGGGTCTGCAGCCTCCTGGGCGCATTCCTTAACCAACGCCCCCACCGTAGGGAGGGGACCTAGTTAGAAGGGCCAAGAACATTAGGGATAAGGGATCTGTTTTGCAGATGTGACAGACGAAGCCACCCATATGTTTAGGGATATCCCTGAAAACCGTGGGCCGATGGTCAGAATCTAAGCAACGAATTCATTGTGGTATCAAGGTTAGGGGCTGCATTGTGCAATGAACCCCGATCCAAGACGAATGCAGATTGCTTGCGGGTGCCGACGCCGCAAAATCATGCAGACCACCCCGCCACCACTCTAGAGCTGGTCTGGTTTGACAGGGATGATGCGGGTGTCGACACGGACGATTTCGGCAACCCTGAACCCAAAAACGTTACGCCTCCTGGGGGCGCATCTTCTACTTCCACAGGCTTCCGCCGGCCGTCTGCCACCTTCCGCCAGCGGAGCCACCCTCGTCCTACTCCCGCTGGCTCCCGCCCGCGGGCCTTGCGCCGCCTTCCGGTGACGGAGAGATGGCAACTCCTGAGCCCCGCGGACGCGAGGCCTCATCTGGAGCGGCGCCCCACAGCTTGCCCGCGGTGTGCTGTCACGTGCACTGGCGCGCCTGGCGCCCTCCGCGCGCGTCACGCATCTGGCGCACCTGGCGCGGCAGGGGCAGCAGCGGCAGCGGCAGCAGCAGCGGCAGCATCAGGCCCGAAGGAGCCTTCCCCGCCCTGGGCCGGCGGCGCTTCGGCGAGGAGGCCCTCGGAGCAGTGCCGGCAGGGTCTGCGGATGACGCCGAGGCCCCTCGGGCCGAAGGCTCCTCGCCAGCCGCGGCCCCTGCACTTGCTGCAGCTAGCGGCAGCGGCGCCGCTGGCCCCTCGGGAAGGCAAGTTCTCATCGGCTTCCTCCTCCTCCTCCTCCTCCTCCTCCTCCTCCTCCTCCTCCTCCTCCTACTCCTCCTCGTCCTCCTCCTCCTACTCCACCTCTTCTACTCCTCCCCTCCTCCTCCCTCCTCCTCCTCCCTCCTCCCCTCCTCCTCCTCGTCCTCCTCCTTCTCCTCCTCCTCCTCCTCCTCCTCCTCCGTCCTCCTCCTCCTCCTCCTCCTCCTCCTCTCCTCCTACTCCTCCTCCTCCTCCTCCTCCTCCTCCTCCTCCTCCTCCTCCTCCTCCTCCTCCTCCTCCTCCTCCTCCTCCTGCCATCCTGCTCCCTCACCATCTCTCCCTCCATCCTTCTCCTCATCCTCCTCATCCTCCTCAT
>CAUYUJ010014505.1:240942-290753 GCA_963575745.1 Prorocentrum cordatum
CCCCATCCTCCTCCTCCTCCTCCTCCTCCTCCTCCTCCTCCTCCTCCTCCTCCTCCTCCTCCTCCTCCTCCTCCTCCTCCTCCTCCTCACACACTTCCTCCGCCTACCCTGTCACGTTGTCATTTAGCTCCTTCCTGTGATCACACATCCCGTCGCCATCGACGGCCAAAACCTTCAGGGTCGGCGGCATTGGCCGTAAGGCCTTTACAATAATGAGAAATGAACCATGTGTAACCCTGAAAACCGTACTTCTGAAACGCCAGCTGGGGTTCAGAACGCGGAGGATGACAGCGGCCACGTGGACCCCAGCGAGGGCATCAAATGCGAGGAAGGGATTTATCCACATCCACCGCCTGGGAACCGACGTCTTGGTGCCCCAGCGGGCGGTGGATATGGATTTATTTCGGCCCTCCAGGGCCCGAATTTGTCCACATCCACCGCCTGCCGAGGCTCCGAAAACTGACCCTCCGGGCGGTGGTCATGTACAAATTCCCGCCTCGGATGAAAGACCTGCGCGTCGATTGGGCCCGCAGGGGTAGGGTTCGCAATCGGCAACAGATCGAGCCTCGACCCTCGAACCTCGAACGGCATAAACATAAACTCTTGGAGGTCCGTGCGGGTTCCTTGGATCGGGGCTGGAGCCCCCTCCCTGGCGCGCGGAACCGCGCCAGAAGCGGCGCCAGAGGCGCCGCCAGGGTGCCCAGCACCGATCCAAGAAATCCGCGCGGACCTCCGCGAGGTTACAGTCGGCCCGGATTAGTAGGTCGGCCCTGCCAGGTCAAGGGTACCCTTGTGTCCGGTGCCTCGCGACACGTGCCTTCTTACACGCCTAAGGTGATGTGGCCTTCGGAAGGGTCTTGTGTCCTCTCGCGTGCCCTGTCCAATCAAGGCCGGCTGCGCTTATGTTTGTGCCGCCTTTTGATGCCTGCTCCTCGAACCCTCGCCCCCTCGACCCTGGACCCTCAAAGCCTCGAGCTGAAGACACCTCGACCCCATCGACCCTGAGCCCTCGACCTCTCCACCGGGCCGCGCAGACCCCAGACCCCTCCCAACCCTCGGCCCATCGGCCCCAGACCCTCGAACCTCGACCCTCGAACCTCGGCCTGTCCCGAGACCCTAGACGTCACGCTTCTTCGCAGCAGGGGACCCAAAACGTCTGGACCCCTTTCCCGTGACGGGGCTTTCGTCCCGAGTCGTTCTCTGTCGGTCCCGGGGCCCAGCGAGGAGCCCGAAATGGCAAAGAAAACCTCCCGCCGTGGCTTGGTCGCGGCATGACTGGCAACCTTGACCCTCGAGCCCTCCACCCCTCGACCCTGGACGCTCGAACCTCGCCCCTCGAACCTCGCTAGGACTGGGGGAGGGCGAAGGGGAGGGGGGATGGGAGGGGAGGGGGGCCCTGGGGCGGATTACCGCCCCCCCCCCCGGGTCCTGGCGGGTCCTGGGGGCGGGGTCCTCCCTGTGGACAGGGGGACGGGGGGGACCACCGAAGGCCAGCGGGGGTCGCGGGGGTGGTCCCGCCTGTGGTGGGGGGGGGCGTCCTGGGTCAGAACTGCCCGGGGTCCCAGGGGGGTCCCGAGGGGTGGCGCCAGCGGGGGTCACGGTGGAGGTCCCGCCCTCAGGTCGGCGGCACCGGCCGTGGACCAAACCATATGCAGCTATGAGTACCGCCGTTGTGAGCATCGCCTTCGGAGAATCCCGTCATGGGGCCACGAAGCGTGTGAAGAGTGTAGCGAGATGAGGCGGGGCCGCCATGCGGGTGAAGGGTGTGCCGAAATAAAGCGGCGGTGGGATGCGAAACCTCTCACTGGGGCCTCTGGAGGAGCTCCCTTGGGGCCACGAAACGTGTGAGGGGTGTGCCGCAGTGGGGCGGCAGTGCCATGCAAACCCTCCCACTGGGGCCCCAGGGGGAGCTCTCTACTGGGCGACGAGGCGTGTGAGGGGTGTGCCGAAATGTAGGCGGCGCTGCCATGCGAGACCTCCGACTGGGGCCTTCGGCAGAGCCCCCTATGGGGCCACAAAACGAGTGAACGGTGTGACGAAATGGAAGCGGCGGTGCCATGCGAACCCTGCCACTGGGGCCCTTGGCGGAGTTCTCTATGGGGCCACGAAGCGTGTAAAGGGGGTGCCGAAATAGAAGCGGCGGTGCCATGCGAACCTTGCCACTGGGGCCCTCGGTGGAGCTCCCCATGGGGCCACGACGCGTGTGAGGGGTGTGCCGAATTGGAGGCGATACCATGCGAACCCTGCCACTGGGGCCCTCGGCGGAGTTCCCTATGGGGCCACGAAGCGTGAAGGGGGTGCCGAAATGGCGGCGGCGATGCCATGCGAACCCTGCCACTGGGGCCTTCGACGGAGCTCCCTATGGGGCCACGAGACGTGTGAGATGATGATGATGATGATGATGATGATGATGATGATGATGATGATGATGATGATGATGATGATGATGATGATGATGATGATGATGATGATGATGATGATGATGATGATGATGATGATGATGATGATGATGATGATGATGATGATGATGATGATGATGATGATGATGATGATGATGATGATGATGATGATGATGATGATGATGATGATGATGATGATGATGGTGATGATGCTGATGATGATGATGCTGATGCTGATAATGGTGATGCTGATGACGATGATGATGGTGATGGTAACGGCGATGATGATGATGATGATGATGATGATGATGATGATGATGATGATGATGATGATGATGATGATGATGATGATGATGATGATGATGATGATGATGATGGTGATGCTGATAATGACGATGACGATAAGCACATTTGGAGCACGGAGGGCAGAGGCAGGGATGGGAAAAGGGAGGAGGCGGGAGGAAGGAGGCGGGAGATGAACGCGGGGCGTTGTCCCTTCAAAACGAGGACCCAACACCCAAAAACAAACGATGAAATAAAACACGACTGGATCAGCCAGAAATGATGTATGAACATGTCGTGCAAACCATAATGAGTCTTAGAACATTCTTACGGTCCCGAAGCCGTGTGGTGACGGACCGCATGGTGAGCTCGGAATCCCCAACGACCTCACCGCGCGGTCTGTCACCACACGGTCTAGGGACTCTGGAGGCCCCCGTCGCCCGAGGCATCCTCGGCGAACGATCTGAGCCCCAAAACGCGCGCTGACCCCGAATCCCCCCGACTCACCACGCGGTGCGGTCGCCACACTCTTTGGGCGCCCCCGACTCGATATCCCTGGACCCTCGAACCCTCCACCCCTCGACCCTGGACTCTCGAACCTCGACCCTCGACCCCTCGCTCCTCGAGCATACCCAGAGATCCGACGTCGTGATTGTTTCAATTCGCGGTCCCCGGAAATCTTGACCCTGTCCCCAGCACCGGTTTTTCGTCCCGAGTCCTTTTTTGACGGCCCCGAGGCCCGACGAGGGCCCCCGAAGGCAGAAACTAGCGAAAAACCTCCCGCCCTGAATTCTTCACGACGCCGTCACGTCTGGGTTTAAGTCGGGCGTGTCCCCCTACAGGGGGATTTTGGGCGAAAAATGAAAATATCAAAAAAATACCCCCAAAAATATTCAAAAATATTGAAAGATCGTCCCAAGACTAGTTTTTGACTATTTTTGAATCTCCCCCCTGTAGAGGGACAGGCCCGACTTCAGTCTGGGCCCTCGAGCCCACCCTCCGCCTGCCTGGCTCCGGCGCCGGCTCCGGCGCCGGCTCCGCCGACCGCGCGGCCGCGCGGCGACGGGCCGCGGGCTGGCGGGCGGGCGGCGGGCAGCCGGGCGCGGGCGCCGGGCCCTGCAGGCCGCGGGGCCGGGGGAGGGAGGGAGGAGCCGAAGAAAGAAGGACCCCCCCCCCCCAAAAAAAAGCCAGAGCTGGACCCCCCCCCCCAAAAAAAGCAGGAAATACCCCACCAAAAAAAAACTATACTCTGTCCACCCCCCACCACCCACCACACACCCCCAGAGTAAGTGCAGTTTGATTTGTTTTGGTTTGTTGTTTTTGTTTTTTCTTGTTTTGGGTTTTTTGTCAACCGTGGGTCTTTGAGTTATGTTGGATTGTTTGGTTGTTCCTTGTGTTCTGAAGGCTTTTCAACCCCCAGCTGGAGGAAGAGGAAGGAGCAGGAAGGTGATGATGAGGAAAAGAGGGGAAGGAGGAGGAGTTTGAAAAAGCATGTGCACATCCACGAGCAAGCACACTTGCGAAAACATGCACGCATCACGAAATGCAGACAAGAAGAAGGCTTCGAGCTCAATCAATGACCTTGCGAATATCCAGGGGGCGGGGATGCCCGCACACCCATATATATGTGTGCATGTGTGTGAGCATGTATATATATATGTGTTCGTGCAAATATATATATATATATATATATATATATATATATATGTATATATATGCATACATTTATGTATATGTATACGTAAATGCATATATACATGCATACATATGTATAATTATGTGTACGAACACATACATATACACATACACATACACATACACATACATGTATGTGTACATGTACACAAACATATACATATACATATACATGTAAGTATGTGAGTGCGGAAGAGAGGGGGGAGTGCGGGGGATGTGCAGAGAAAACATGAACCCCCCTTTGGATGTGGAGAACAAGCTCCTTTAAGGACCTATGAAAAGAGAATTTGGAGGGAGGGTGTATTGAAATATCGATGATGTGTCTTGGATTTACGTACACTGGTCCTCCCCCTCCTCCTCCTCCTCCTCCTCCTCCTCCTCTTCCTCCTCCTCCTCCTCCTCCTCCTCCTCCTCCTCCTCCTCCCTCCTGCTCCTCCTGCTCCTCCTCCTCCTCCTCCTCCTCCTCCTCCTCCTCCTCCTCCTCCTCCTCCCCCTTCCCCCTCCTCCTTCTCCTCCTCCTCCCCCTCCTCCTCCTCCTCCTCCTCCTCCTCCTCCTCCTCCTCCTCCTCCTCCTCCGCGGGGGCTCCTTGCGGGCGTCCGCGCGCGGGCGTCCGCGCGCGGCGACGGCGCCCGCGGCGGCTCCGTGGCCGCACGCGCGAGCAGGCGCGGCGCGCCCGCCGCGGCGGGCGGCGCGGCCCGCGGCGGCGGCGGGAGCGCCTCTGTGACTGCCTACCAGACCACCCCGACCAAACCCGAGGACCCGAATTTCGGGTTGGGGGGGGGAATGGGCTCCATATGTGTTCTTGTCGATGTTCCCCGACCCCCCGCACCACTGGAAAGGGAGGGCAAATTGAGGTCTGCGGGTTGGGTTGGGTGGTTTGGTGGGTGGTGACTCTGAGCGCCGTTTGACCGATCCTCATCCTCAGGCGCACGCTGACATTGGATTGGGGATCCGTGGCTCTGGCGCGCGGTCGCGAAAGACGTGGATCGGGGAGGGTGCCCCCGAAAAAAATGGCGTCCGTGCCGACCGGTTGGGTGGCGGAGCGCGCCGATTCTGTATGGAAACGGGACCCGTCGCTAGTCCACGTGCCTTAATCAATGTTTGCGTTTCCTCGAGATCCCCACTAGCGTGGCCTGGGCCCCACTCGCAGATGTGCCCCCCTAGGTGGGGATGTAGGCTGTTCCTTTCGAGGTTTCGCGGGGCCCATCCCAATCTTAGGTCGGGCGTTGGCAGAACTGGATTTAGTGGAACCTGGTTTAATGATCTGTACCGGGGGCGCACCCCCGTAACATTTCCACTAACTGGAACTGCCGTCACCCGAAAAACAGAAGCTACGGCAAACCTGGTTTAGTGAATCTGGCCAATTGAGGGGCCCCAGGGCCCTACCACTAACCGGGTCCCCTTACCCGGGGTCCTGGCTATACCTGATTAGGGGTGTGATGGTGGGGCTGAGATGCCATGGCCTGGTGAGGATGGGCATCGGATAAACGATGCTGAACCTATCCTCCCCAACTTTGACTGGTCTCGGTTTTCGGGTGATATGCTCGGGTCTCCGACGGCCGGTCGGGACGATCTGGGCACCCCAGGATCGCCTGCGGCGAGGCGTAGATGCTGGAAAGCGTCCAGAGGCTGGAAAAAGAGCGAGATCCTTCGGAAACGTCCGAAAACCTCGATCCGCCTCTTCCTCCTCCACCTCCTCCTTCTCCTCCTCCTTCTCCTCCTCATCCTCCCTCCTCCTCCACCTTCTTCTCCTTCTCCTCCTCCTCCTCCTCCTCCTCCTCCTCCTCCTCCTCCTCCTCCTCCTCCTCCTCCCCCTCCTGCTCCTCCTCCTCCATCCTCCTCCTCCTCCTTCTCAGTATCCTCCTCCTTTTCCTGTTCCTCCTCCTCCTCCTCCTCCTCCTCCTCCTTCTGCAACCCACGTCCTTATAGACAACCCCTCCCTGTCGCAACCCCAAAGGTGTCAGGCAGGGCGGGACGGGCACTTCGCCTGAAACCTCGAGCTTCGAACCGCCGCCCTTCTCCTCCTCCTCCTCCTCCTCCTCCTCCTCCTCCTCCTCCTCCTCCCCTCCCTCCTCCTTCTCCTCCTCCTCCTCCTTCTCCTCCTCCTCCTCCTCCCTCCTCCTCCTCCTCCTCCTCCCCCTCCTCCTGTGCCTTGCGGGCCGCGCCGGCGCCACACTGCGGCCCCCGGCCGAACTGCGGGGTCGGCGACGCGGCGGCCCGCAGCACGACCTCAGCCGGCGCCATGCGCGCCAGCCGCCGCGCCCGCGGCGGGGAGGGGGGCCGCGGCGGCAGCGGCGGGCCGCCGGGGGGAGGCGGGAGGGGCCGGAGCCAAAGCTGCTCCGAGGGAGGGGGAGGAGGAGTGAGAGGAGGAAGAGGAGGAGGAGGAGGAGGAGGAGGAGGAGGAGGAGGAGGAGAAAGAGGAAGAGGAGGAGGAGGAGGAGGAGGAGGAGGAGGAGGAGGGAGACGGAAGGAGAGGAGGATGAGGAAGAGGATGGGAAGGAGGAGGAGGAGGGCGCAGCGAGGGACGGGTCTCCTTGCGACGCGTACCTCGCAAGGCTTCATGGAGGCCCTCGGGCCCTGCTTTGCGCCTCAAACATTCAAGGGGCGAGCCGGCATACATACATCTATACATACATACCTGTTAACAAAAACATACATGCATACAGCATGCATGCATGCATGCATGCAGACATGCATACATACGTGTACATGAACACAAGTACAGGTGCACAAGCTTTCCGAACGCTGTCAATGTCATTCTATATCTAAAACGGCCCAAGGAGAGGCACCCGAGAGGCACCCGAGAGGCAAACATCCGTGAGATCCGAATACGCTTCTCACATCCTCTGAAACGGCCCAGATCGCCCCAAAAATGAGCCAAAGGGGCCCAAGAGGGGCCCGAGAGGTGCCCAAGAGAGCTCGCAGACGCCCCCAGAACGCCCCCATGGGATGCTTCACAAACCCCAACAGGGCCACAAGACAGCGCAACAGGGCCCCCAGACCGCCCCGCAACAGCCCCACAAGACCGCCAAGGCGGCCCCAAAGATGCCCTAGAGGGCATCAAGACGGCCCAACAGGCTCCTGGAGAAGGCCTCTAAACCGCTTCAAAAGACTTGCGAGAGGGGCCCACTCGCAACCATTGATTAGTACGGCGACGGTCAGGGTCAGTTCATATTATGTGTATATGTGTACATATGAAACATATATGCATGTGTACATGCATATAGAATACATACAAATAACGTGTCAAGACTGCATTGGCGCTGGGCGCAATGCACATTGCCCCTTCAAGCTTGACATGCAGAAAGAACGAAAGACAGAGAGAGAGAGAGAAATAACAAACAAATCAAGATACTCATGATGGTACGATGATATCCCTGTTCCCGTTTTCGCTGTCATCGTCATCTTCCTGCTCTTCCTCCATTTCTCACACATGTATATATATATATATATACATACATACATACATACATACCTACACATACACACACACACACTCTGGGCACGGAGTGGGCGTACCATCTGGTCCTTTCCCTCATTCTCGAAATCCCAATCCTCACTCCTGAGGAGTCTCTTAGGGGCCTGGAGCCCAAAGGGCGAAATCGCCCGGGGCTTGTCGCATGCCCCCTGGGGTTCCCGACATCTTCCCGCATGATTGTTTCGGGCCCAGCGGGCCCCAGGACGGGCCAAGAGGGCCACAAGCAGCCCTCAAGAAGGCCCAAGAAGGCCTTGAGACGTCCAAAGACCGGCCAAAGATACCCAAGATGACCCCAAGACGGCCCAAAGACACTTCCAAGACGCCCCAAAAAGCCTCCAAGAGGCCTCCCAATAGGGCCCCAAGAGGCTCAAATCCACCGACCCCTTGGGGTCATCGGCGTGTGATATGCTTGCCTCTCCCCAAACCCCTCCCCTCAGCGCCTGGTCCAGTCGATTTGGAGGGGGGGGGGTCCGGCTGGCCCAGGCTGAACGCGTCACGGGCCTCACGACGGGACATGAGGGCCCCAAGAGGCCCACAAGATGGTCCAGGAGGGCGTTCGAAGACGCCCAAGATGGCCTCCAGACGGCCCAAGAGGCCCCCGAGATGCCCCAAGAGGCCCCCAAAAGACGTCCCTAGATGAGGGCCCCCAGAAGCAAAAATCGTCTAATTCCCGATGGGAAGCGCATGATTTTAGCAGATTCGCCTCTTGGGCCTTCACAACGTCCAAGACGACCCAAGAGGCCTCCAAGATCGCCCCAAGACTGCCCAGGAAGCCCCCAAGAAGGCTCCAAGACGGCCCCGAGACGGCCCAAGAGGCCCTCAAGACAGCTCCAGGAGGGGGCCCAGGCGGGGGACCCGAACGGAAATTTCGAGCCCTGGGCCCCAAGAGGTCTCCAGGAGGCCCCAAGAAGCTCCAAAAGGCCCACCAGAAGCCCAAAAGAGGCCCTAAGAGGCCCCAAAACGGTGCCCAAAAGGCTACAAAAGTACTGCCAGGAGGCCCCCGAGAAACCTACCAGGAGCCCCCCAAGGGGTCGGCGGTGCGGCGTAAGCCCAAGAATCCACGTCCGGAGGTGACGTGCTGAGCGGCAGCGTTTTTCGGCGAACGCCTTACTGCAACGTATCCAATATATCCAATGATTACAGAATTGCCACATATTGTATTGTGTTACATTATTATGTCACCCCCCCCTAACCCCTCCCTGGGAGCTGCGCCACACCGCCGGACCAAAGTGACGCCCCCCTTCTGGGGCCCGAAAAACTTACAAAAACCTATGAAAAATCAACAAATTCGGCCTCTTGGGCCTCTTGGGGCTCCAAGAGGGCCTCAAGATGGCCCAAGACGGCCCAAGATGGCCCAAGACGGCCCAAGATATCCCCAACGGGGGCCCGTGAGGCCCCCAAAACGGCCCCCACAGGGCCCCCAACGCCCCAAGGACGGCCCAAAAGGGCCCCAAGAGCGCCCACAACTGCGCCTCCAGTGGCCGAAATCATTGATTTTCCTATGGTTTCTGCAATATCTTAGCGTTCTCGCTTTTTTCGATTCTCAGAAGTCCATGACGGCCCAAGCAGCTTCCAGAATCGCCCCAGAACAACCCAAAAAGCTCCCAAGAGGGCCCCAAGACGGTCCAAGAGGCCGCGAAAACGGCCCAAGAGGACCCCAAGAGGGCTCCAATGAGGCAACGAGAGGCCCCCAAGACAGCCTCCGAGGGGGCGAAACGGCGCAAAAGCGCCCCAAGACGGCCCAAGACGCCCCGAAGAGGCCCCAAGAGGCCCCCAAGAAGTCCCCCAGAAACCTCCAAACGGCCCCCCAAAACCCCCGAAAGGCCACACAGCGACTGGAGTGTAATGATATTTTCCCCCCTCTGGGCGAACTGCGGCGCAGCGCCAGCCAGGTGGAAATTGGTCACTGCGGCGCCCATGATTAGAGCCGGCGCTGGAAGGGAAGATGGGGAGGGTGTATGAAAAGGAAGAAGGGGGGAAAGGCCCCAAAGAAGCCCCCAAGAGGCCCAAAGAAACTCCCAGGAGGCCTCCAGGAGGCCCCCAAGAGGCTCCCAAGAGGCCCCGCGACGACGTGACTGTACGTGCTCCGGACGTGCACCCCGCGAAGCGAGAGGAATCCACGTCCGGAGGTGACGTGCTGAGCGGCAGCGTTTTTCGGTGAACGCCTTCATGCAACGTATCCCATGTTTCCAATGCTTGCAGAATTGCTACATATTGCATTGTGTTGCACAATTATGTATCCCCCCTAACCCCCCCTTGGAGTCGCGCCACTCCGCCGAACCAAGATGACGCCGCCCTTCTCGGGCTCTCAAAACCTGACAAAAACCATCGGAAATCTACGATTTGGGCCTCTTGGGCCTGTCGGAAGCTCAAGAAGGCTGCAAAATTGCCCAGGATGGCCTCGGGTCCGGCCAAGACAGCCCGAAAACGACCCAAGATAGCCCATCCAGGGCTCACGAGGCCCTCCAGACGGCCCAAGAGGGCCCCAAGAAAAATAACAAATACCCGAAAAATGCTTCAAATCGTTTTAAATAAATACTCAAAAAAAGTCCTCGGACTATTTTTTGTTTCTTTTTGAATATTCCCCCCGTGAGGGACAGGACCGACTTAAGCGGAGCGTCCCAAGTACATGTCTACGCCGCCTTCTCTTCTTCGAAAGAACTGCCGTCGGCCTCCATAATTACCCACTTCGGGGATCTTCTGCCCCAGGTCATTCCAGATCCGGGTCAGTGAGGCCTTACAGAATCCTGCAAGATCCTGCACCCAAACCCGGGTCAATGCAAAAGATCCTGCACCCCGACCCGGGTCAGTGCGAAGGACCCTGAAAGCTTCTGCAGCACCCTGCACCCAAGCCCAGGTCCATGCCACCCTGGCCCTGCAGGATCCTGCAAGATCCCGCGCTCCGGCTGACCCCCGTTTGCCTTGACCCCCGCCTCGAGGCTCCCGACCACTCCTCGAAGGAGCTTCGTGAAGCCCGCTCATAACACCATTAGATCATTACAGACCGCTCACGTATCGGCTCAGGGATTGGTGCACATCCCGCGCTGCTCTCCGCGCAGCGCCCTGGAAAAGCATCAGCCACCCTGTTCCTCACTCACCTCCACCTGCAGGTTATCGTACAAGCTCGACTCCTTGGTCGTTTTTTGAAGGGGCCCCAGGACACACAACTAAATACACACAAATAAAAATAGTCCCCATAGTTTCCCATATTTTCTGGGTCTTTGTCTTCCCCCTCACGTCCCATAATTCCCCATACTTCCTGAGGAATCGCCGATTCATGGTGTCTGTGTGTGTGTTTCTTTCCCTCCTCAGAAGTTTTAACCTATACGCACAGGCTACAGGCCCTGGGCGACGGCCCCTCCTCGCGGCCCGGCGCCGCGCCCCCAGCGGCCCCCCCCCCCCCCAAGGCGGGGGCGCCCACCCCGTGCGCCGCCGCCGCCGGCGCCGCGGCGGCGGAGCCCAGCCGCGGGGCCCCGCGCGGGGCGCCTCGCGCGCGGCGCGGGCGGAGGGCCGCGAGAGGCAGGGCCGAGGCCTCTGCGCGTTGCGCCGCGGCGGCGCTCGAGGCCGCGCGCCGCGGGGCGGAGCCTGGGCCCCCGCCTCCGCCTCCTCCTCCGCCTCCACCTCCTCCGCCTCCTCGTTCTCCTCTCCTCGCCTCTCCTCTCCTCCTCCTCCCTCCCCCTCCTCCCTCCTCCCATCGTCATTCATCATCATCATCATCATCATCATCATCATCATCATCATCACATCATCATCCATCATCATCATCATCATCATCATCATCATCATCATCATCAGCATCATCATCATCCTCATCCTCATCATCATCATCATCATCATCATCACCATCACCATCACCATCACATCATCAATCATCATCATCACATCATCATCATCATCATCATCATCCTCATCATCATCATCATCACATCATCATCATCATCATCATCATCAGCAGCATCATCATAATCATCCTCATCCTCATCCTCATCCTCATCCTCATCCTCATCATCATCATCCTCATCGTCATCCTCATCATCATCCTCATCCTCATCCTCATCCTCATCCGCATCATCATCATCATCATCATCATCATCATCATCATCGTCATCATCATCATCCTCATCATCATGATCATGATCATCATCAGCATCAGCATCAGCATCAGCATCATCATCATCATCATCGTCATCATCATCATCATCATCATCATCATCATCATCATCATCATCATCATCTCCTCCGCCTCCGCCTCCGCCTCCTCCTCCTCCTCCTCCTGAGGCGACGGCGAGGAGTGGAAGGTGGGGGACCGACGTGCTGGCCACTTCTGTCGCACGCTCTGATTGTGTCGCACTTGGCTCTCCTCGTCTTTTCGTTTACGCTGTGCGTGCGTGTTAAGACGCGGGGGTTCACGCAAGCCAACGTTGGTCCAACGAAACGAACGACGTCCTGGGACCCGAGGGGGAGGGTGGATATGGATATGGGTGTGCATATCCGTACATACGTGCATACATACATACAGATTGGACCCAGGTGGCCTGAATATATCCATATCCACCACATGCCGAGGCCCCCGAAATTCTTTACCCCCCGCACCCCATGGCGACGGTTATGGACGCGCCTCGGAGGGGGAGGTGTGGGAAGCGGGCAAAGGGAGCAGAGGGAGACAGCGGCATAATGACGAGGGCGTGGTGGAGACAGTGGTCGTGAGAATCGGGGGCGTCCGAGAGGGGGAACTCCAAAAGGGGGATCAGCAAATCATGGCCCAGAGCATGTGTGCGGACGAGGGGGTGGACCAGAAGACGTCTTGAGATCAGAAGAGAAGACCACGCAACCTGGAGAGCTATCATGACCCCGGCCATGATATCCATATCCACCCCACCCTCCAGTCATCATCCCCGATCGGGGACCTGCTGATCCGGGTCAATCCAGACCCGGGTCAGTCAAGCATTGCAAAATCCTGCAAGATCCTGCACCCAAACCCGGGTCAATGCGAAAGATCCTGCAAGATCCTGCAAGATCCTGCACCCAAACCCGGGTCAGTGCGACCCTGGCCCTGCAGGATCCTGCAAGATCGGGCGCTCTGGCTGACTGACCCCGGTTTGCATTGACCCCCGTCTCAAGGCTCCCGGAGGAGGAGGAGGAACAGGAGGAGGAGGAGGAGGAGGCAACGGGGGCTCTCCCACCCAGCCCAAAGCGGCTCAGAAGCGGCTCCAAACCCGAAAGACGAGCAGGGGGGCCGGTGCAGAGAAAGAGAGAGAGGCTGCCGAAAGCCGGGCAGCGGGAGCCCGCCTGCAGGGGAAGGCAGTGCGACGAAGCTCGGAGCCGTGTTTTGTCCGCCCCCGCACGCAGCGTGTCCCAGTTGATTCCAAACCGTCCTGTGGTGTTGGGCCATCGCTTTGAAGCGACAGCGCCCCGCGTCCTCCTCCTCCTCCTCCTCCTCCTCCTCCTCCTCCTCCTCCTCCTCCTCCTCCTCCTCCCCCTCCTCATCCTCCTTCTCCTCCTCCTTATCCTTCTTTTCTCCTTCTCCTTCGTGTCTTCTCTCCTGTCCTCCTCCTCCTCCCCTCCTCCCTCCTCCCATCATCATCATCATCATCATCATCATCATCATCATCAGCATCAGCAGCATCAGCATCATCATCATCATCATCATCATCATCATCATCATCATCAGCATCAGCATCAGCACCAGCATCAGCATCAGCATCCTCATCCTCATCCTCATCCTCATCCTCATCATCATCATCATCCTCATCCTCCTCCTCCTCATCATCATCATCATCATCATCATCATCATCATCATCATCATCATCATCATCATCATCATCATCATCATCATCATCATCATCATCATCATCATCATCATCATCATCATCATCATCGTCATCATCATCATCATCAGCAATAGCACACAATAATAAAAGTCAGAAGAATAATAATCACCATCATCGTCATCAGCACCATCAACATCATCATCCTCATCCCTATCATCAGCAGCAGCATCGTCATCATCAGCATCATAATCATCATCAGCAGCATCAGCATCAACATCAGCATCATCATCACCATCATCATCAAACTCATCAGCATCATCATCAGCATCATCAACAGCATCAGCGTAAGCATTACCATCACCATCATCATAAACATCGTCATCATCATCACCCGCATGACCATCATCATCACCATCATCATACTCATTATCAGCATCATCGTAATCATCATCAGAAGCATCATCACCATCGTCAGCCTTATCATCAGCATCATTATCATCACCACCATCATTACCATTATCATGATCAGCATGATCATCATGAACTGCATCCGCATCAGCATCAACCTCAACATCAGCAACAGCACCATCGTCAGCATCATCGTCATCATCACCATCACAATCATCAGCATCCTCATCAGCATCATTAACAGCATCCTAATCAGCAGAATCAGCATCATCGGTATCATCATCGCCGCCCTCATCGACATCCTCGTCAACATCGTCATCATCACAGTCATCGTCATCATCGTCACCATCATCGCCGTTCTCGTCGCCATCATCGCCACTCATGCCGGTACACCCTCACACGTTTCGTGGGCCCACAGGAAGGCCCCAATGGCGGTGTTCGCGTGCGTCTCCCCAACACAGTACAGCGGTTCGAGGCCCCATAGGGAGCTCAACCGAAGGCCCCAGGGGCGGTGTTCGCATGCGACTCCCCCACTCAGTACAGCGCTTCCGCTTCGCTGCCTCATAGGGAGCCCCACCGAACGCCCCAGTGGCGGTGTCCCCCACCTGGTACAGCGGTCTGCGAGCCCAGAGGGAGCTCCACCGAAGGCCCCAGTGGCGGTGTTCGCATGCGCCTCTCCCACACCGTGCAGACGCCTAGGGAGCTCCACCGAAAGCCCCAATGACGGTGTCCGTATGCGTCTCACCCACCTAGTACAACGCGTCGTGGCTACATAGGGAGCTCCATCGAAGGCCCCAGGGGCGGTGTTCGCATGCGTCTCTCCCAGCCAGTACAGCGCTCCGTGGCCCCATAGGGAGCCCCACCGAAAGCCTCAGGAGCGGTGTCCGCATGCGCCCCTCCCCACCCCCGTACGGCGTGCCGTGACCCCACAGGGAGCTCCACCAAAGGCCCCAGTGGCGGTATTCGCATGCGCCTCCCCCACTCAGCACAGACAGCGCTTCGCGGCCCCACAGGGAGCTCCACCGAAAGCCTCAGTGGCGATATTCGCATGCGTCTCCCCCACCCAGTACAGCGTTTCGTGGCCCCATCGTCGGAAGCTCCTCCGAAGGCACCAGTCCCGAACACAGTACAGCGGCGCGTGTCGTGGCCCCATCGGGAGCTCCACCAAAGGCCCCAGTGGCAATGTTCGCATGCGCCCCCCCCACTCAGCACAGCGTGTCATAGCCCTGTCGGGGACTCCTCCGAAGGCCTCAGTGGCGGTGTTCGCATGCGTCTCACCCGCCCAGTGCAGCGCTGCAGCCCCGTCGGGGGCTCAACCGAAGGCCAGTGGCGGTGTTCGGCCGCCCCCCATCCCCCACACCCCCACCCAGTACAGCGTCCCGTCGCTGCCCCGTCGGGGGCTCCACCGAATGCCCCAGTGGCGGCTCCGCCCCATTGCGGCGCACCCCTCGCACGCTTCGCAACCCCAGAGCGGGCTCCATCTACAGCCCCACACATGGCGGCCCCGCCACAGATCCGCATACCCGTCTCGTGCAAAAGATCCCCCGAAGGCGTTACCCTCAACAATTGTACTCACAACTGCACATGTTTGGGCCCTTCGCCAGGACGAAGTGTCTTGGTGTTGTCCTATCTCTCTCCCTCCCTCCCTCCCTCCCTCTACCTCCCCTTCAAAGACTCACACGCGATTGAGGTGCGGCCAGGCCGAGACCTGAACACCCATGTCCCGAACGTAGAGGTGTGATGTGGCACGCAAGGACGCAGCAAGCGCGGCAGAAGGAAGAGACGGGGGACGAGGGAGGGGAAGGAGAAAGAGGCACCGCTGGCAACAGCCCTGCCAGACTGGCTCGCGTCATGCATGCGCGGGAAAATCTCTGGGGCCCAGGGCAGTGACGAGAACGCAGCGAGCAAAGCGGGGAGGAGAACTCACGCGCGCGCGCACTCGCACACATACACACTCACGCGCGCAAGTGCCCGTGCCCAGGCGCACTTCTCGGGACCATGAGAACGACATTCTCGTCTCATCCTCCGCCTTCACCTCATTCCTTCTCCTCCACCTCCGCCTCCTGCTCCTCATCTTCCGCCGCGCGGTGCCCATCATTGTCCTCCTCCTCCTCCTCCTCCTCCTCCGCCTCCTCCTCCTCCTCGTCATCATCATCATCATCATCATCATCATCATCATCATCATCATCATCATCATCATCATCATCATCATCATCATCATCATCATCATCATCATCATCATCATCGGCAGCAGCATCATCATCATCGTCATCATCGTCATCATCATCAACATAATCATCATCATCATCATCATCATCATCATCATCATCATCCCCCTCCTCCTCATCACCATCATTATCATCACCAGCATCAGCCTCAGCATCGTCAGCATCAGCAGCATCATCATCGTCATCAGCATCGTCGTCATCAGCACTAGCATCATCACCAGCATCATCAGCAGCATCATCCTCATCATCACCACCAGCATCACCATCATTATCGTCAACATCAGCGTCATCATCATCGCCACCATCATCATCACCGTCAACGTCATCGACGCCATCCTTGTCGTCGTCATCATCATACACAGCAGCAGCACCAGCCCCAGCACTATAGCCATCAGCAGCATCATCACCAACATCGTCGTCGTCAACATCCGCAGCATCACCACCACCGCCACAACCACTACCACCATCGCCGTCATCAACATCCTCATCATCATCAGCAGCATCATCAGCACCATCGGCAGCACCATCATCATCACCACCGTCATCATCACGACCGTCACCAGCACAGCCAGAACCATTATTCTCATCGTCAGCATTCCCATCAGCACCATCATCAACAGCATCTTCTGCGCCACCGTTCCCATCCTCCTCATCACCATTACCACTACCAGTAGCATCCTCACCATTGGCTGGTTCATCAGCATCAGCCTCAGCATCATCAACATTCTCATCATAAGCAGCAACCAGATCCTCATCATCATCAGCAGCATCATCATGACCATCATCATCATCATCATCATCATCAGCATTATCATCATCATCATCATCGCCATCATCATCATCATCAGCAACATCAGCGTCAGCATCATCATCAACATCACCACCAACACCACCACCATCAGCATTATAACCATCAGCATAACCAGCACCAGCATCGTCATCATCAGCATCGTCAGCACCAGCATTATCAACGACATCATCAACAGCATCAGCATCACCAGCATTAGCATCATCATCCGTATCATCATCATCACCAGCATCACCAACTCCATCAGCATCACCACCACCAGCATCATCACCAGCATCAGCATCATCACCAACATCGATCATCCTCCTCAGCAGCATAACCGCCATCATAAGCAGCAGCAGCCTCGGCATCAGATGTAGCATCACTATCAAAACATAGTCAGCATCATCACCATCATCATCAGCATCATCATCAGCATCATCATCATCAGTCGCAGCATCAGCATCATCAACATCATCACTGGCATCATTGTCATCCTGAACCTCGCCCCCATCCTCAACCTCATCATCAGTATCAACATCACCAGCATCACAATCGCAGCCATCATCATCATCATCAGCAGCATCAGCAGCATCATCATCGTCATTCTCGTCGTCGCCGTCATCATCAGCAGCATCATCGTCAGCAGCGTCTTCAACATCGACATCAGCATCGCCGTCGTCATCGTCGGCATCCTCGTCAGCATCATCATCAGTATCAGCATCAGCATCAGCTTCAGCATCATCATCAGCATCAGCATCAACATCGTCATCATCATCATCATCGTCCGCACCGGCACCATCACCATCACCATCATCGTCGAATCGTCATCACCACCACAATCGGCACCATCAACATCAGCATCATCATCATCAGCATCAGCATCAACAACATCATCCTCGTCGTCGTCAATCGTGATCGTCATCGTCGTCGTCATCGTCAGCAGCATCATCATGATCCTCATCATCAGCATCATCAGTAGTACCATTAAGCTCATCATCATCATCATCATAATCATCAGCATTCATCATCATCACCATCACCATCACCATCACCACCACAA
This sequence comes from Prorocentrum cordatum, assembly GCA_963575745.1. Classification (NCBI taxonomy): domain Eukaryota; class Dinophyceae; order Prorocentrales; family Prorocentraceae; genus Prorocentrum; species Prorocentrum cordatum. The sequence continues at coordinate 259,055 of CAUYUJ010014505.1, forward strand.
TCAGCATCAACATCAGCACCAGTATCAACATCACCATCATCATCTTCATCACCAGCATCATCAGCAGCATCATCATTATCACCGCCATCATCAGAATCATCATAATCAGCATCATCATACTCATCATCAACATTATAATCAGCAGCATCATCAGCTTCGTCACCATCATCATCACCACCATCATCGTCATACGAATTGTCATGATCATCATCACCATCATTATCATCATCACCATCATCACCATCACCATCATCATCATCGTCACCACCATCATCAGCAACATCATCATCAGCACCATCATCATCATCAGCATTATCATCATCACCATCACCATCACCATCACCATCATCATCATCATCATCATCATCATCATCATCATCATCATCATCATCATCATCGTCACCACCATCATCAGCAACATCATCATGCCGCGCTCTGGTGGAAGCCCTCACCGCGCCGCATGCTGGTCAGCTGGTCGAACTCGAGAGCACAGAGCAACAAGCCGAGCCGCGCGCTTTCGGCGCTCGCCGCGCCCAGCAGCGCGGGCTGCGGCCAGGGCCTCCGCCCTGGAGGGAACGGCCCAACACGGAGGCCATGGCTCGTACGGAGGCTCCGCCGCATCGCGGATCGAAGGAGCGGCGCTCGCGAATCTGGTGACGTCAACCACCTCGCCGATGAACTTGTCGAGGAGCCAGCAGGGCAGCAGGGCAGCGGACCCTAGCCAGGGTTCCTCCCACCTGCATGCCTCCTCTCTCTATCTCTCTCTCTCTCTCTCTTGTTATGTTTTCTCTCTCTCTCTCTCTCGGCCTCTGAGTTCTCCGAACGTGGCCATCCTTCTTCTTCCTCCTCCTCCTCCTCGTCGATGAGTCTTGGGTTTCCACTGGTCCTCCTCCTCCTCCTCCTCATCCTCCTCCTCCTCCTCCTCCTCCTTCTCCTCCTCCTCCTCCTCCCCTCCCTCTGGGGCTGAGCGCGGCGGAGCCGCGTCGGCATCGGCAGCGCCCCTGGCGAAGCCAGGGAGCCGGCTGCGGCCCGACGATGCCTGCACGGCTTGGACTCACCCTTGGTTTCGTGCGTGCTTTCTGTTCGGGGTGATCCAGAATGCTCCAGAATGGTTCAGATGTTCCGGCGCTGGCCCCGACGGGAAAGATGCACGAGTCCGAGCGATGCCCAGATTGAGATCTAAGCGGGGGGCAAGAGATCTAAGAGAACAGTTGAATAACGTTGCCAGGAGGGTTCAGGATCGGCCTGGTCAAGGTCGGCGAGGTGGTCAGCTGAGATCCCCCAACACACACACACACAACCCGCTCGGTCGAATCGCGGCTCCACGGATTCGCCACCTCCAGGCAGCCCGTCATCGCAGAAGGACAGAGCCGCGCTCGCATGGCCCGCTCGGTCGAACCGCGGCGAGACCGAGCCGCCTGCTCTCGAGGTATGGCAGATCGATCGAGCCGATCGCATTGATCCCCACGGTCCGTGGAGGAGGGCAGCCGCCCCCCCCAGCGCACGCAGTCGGATCGATCGCGGCCACGCCCAGACGCCGGCACGCACCGTCGGATCGATCGAATCGCGCACGGCACCCCACCTCCCGGCCAGCCCTCCTCTTCCTCGGCGGAGGCGGGTGCTAGCCCGCCAGGTCCTGCCCCTGAAGCGCGAAGCGTGCTGCCACGATTGAGGAGCGACAAAAACGCATTAAACATATTTGGTTGAGCTCCGCGCGAATGTCTTGTATCGGAGCGCGCCAGGGGCGGCACCGAAGGCGCCATGGGGGGCCTGGCGCCGATCCGAGCAATTTGCGCGGAGTTCCCAAAATTAATGTTTACGCAGTGTGATTTATCCTTCGGCACGGAGGACAAGGGAGAAGAGGAGCAGAATGCTGGGCCACATGGTGCCAGCCGGCTCCTTGGCGCCACTACCTGCTCCTGTGGCCTCTTGGAGGGGGCATCCCCCGCAGGCGGTGATAAAAACCAAGGAAACAAAAACAGCGCAGTCCTGGCACTCTGGACGGCACGCAGCGCCAGCACCTCAGCGGAGGGGAGGCCGTCGGACTCTGGGAGGGGGCTCGCTCTGCAAGCGGCAGGGGCAGATGGATTCCAGCCACCCTCACTGAGTAGTTAGGCAACCACATGTAGGCGACGATGACAGCGGGTCCTACGCAAGAAGACATAGCGACCTTACGCGTGAAGCACACCGATGTGGCCCACCGCGTGGAGACGAGGGCGCTCACGCGCGACCTTACGCGGGAAGCTGAGGTGCGAGAGTCCGCACAGCAGGTCGGACTTCTGAAACGCCAGCGGGAGTTCAGAATCACGAGGATGTCTGCAGCCAGGTGACCCCAGCAGGAGTGTCCGATACCCCAGCGTCGACTGGACCCACAGGGGTGGGTAGCGTTCACAACAAGTCGCAGACTCCGGTCCAGGCTCTGGTGGAATCACAAGTTACCGATACCGCCGCTCCCTGGACCTCTCCAGGGGCGCATCCCGGCCAGGATTTCGGGGCGAAGCCAGCCGTGGCGACTGAGACGGGTATAGCGGTAGCGGTACCCTTCCCTGCTCTGAGGCTCACCTCGCGCTGCACGAAGCGCGAAGCGCGAAGCGCGGTTCGGTTTGCCCTGCTGCGCGGCCCCCATGGAGAGGGGCGACACCTTGGCCCAGCCCGCGAGGCGCGGGGCTCGATGTCACGTCCACGCCTCTCACGGGGCGCCCTCGCGGCAAGACCCGACACCTCTCCGACGAGATCCGAGGCCTCACCCAAAGCCACCGGAAGCCAAGGTTGACTCGGACCCAGACATGCTCGCGTCGGGACAAGATCACGACGGGCGGCTTTTGGCCGCCCTCGACCCTTGGGGGGCCAATGCCGGGCCCCAAGACCGTCCAGAAAACCACTGAGGATGAAAAGCCGGCCCCTGGGAAAGGGTCGGGACTTCCGGTGGACCCCGTGTTGAAAAAGTCAAGACATCGCAGGTTTGGGAAGGAAGGCCAATTAGACAACGAGGGCTCTTCTGACCCGGGTCAATCCAGAACCGGGTCAGTCAGGCCTTGCAGAATCCTGCAAGATCCTGCAAGATCCTGCACCCAAACCCGGGTCAATGCGAAGGATCCTGCAAAATCCTGCCAGATCCTGCACCCAAACCCGGGTCAGTGCGGCCCTGGCCCTGCAGGATCCTGCAAGATCGGGCGCTCTGGCTGACCCCCTTTGCATTGACCCCCGCCTCGAGGCTCCCGAAGACAACGGGGGCTCTCCCACCCGGCCCAAAGCGGCTCAGAAGCCGTCGCCCAGGATCGAGTCGGGCGTGTCCCCCTACATAGGGGGATTTCCGACGGATAATAAAAAAATACTCAAAACATACTCCAACATGGTCAAAGACATACCAAAAAAAAATAGTCCCCAGACTATGTTTGGACTACCTTTGAATATTCCTCCTGTAGAGGGACAGGCCCGACTTCAGCCCAGGATCCTCCCAGGGGCCAAGCTGGCCCGTCCCCCGGCGTGGGCCCAGCCCCGGCGGCCAGCTGGCTCCCGGGGGGGGGGCCCACCGCAAGGGGGCGAGAAAAGCGCCGGGCATGGCCGCCTGTCTCGGCCTGGCCCCCCTCCTCCTCCTCCTCCTCCTCCTCCTCCTCCTCCTCCTCCTCCTCCTCCTCCTCCTCCTCCTCCTCCTCCTCCTCCTCCTCCTCCTCCTCCTCCTCCTCCTCCTCCTCCTCCTCCTCCTCCTCCTCCCTCCTCCTCCTCCTCCTCCTCCTCCTCCTCCTCCTCCTCCTCCTCCTCCTCCTCCTCCTCCTCCCTCCTCCTCCTCCTCCTCCTCCTCCTCCTCCTCCTCTCCGACTGAAGGTCCCAAACATGCGATGTCCTGACGTTTCCAGTACGGGGTCTCCGGGAGCCTCGACCCTGTCCCCGGGACCGGATGCTCAGCCTGGGGCGTTCTTGTTACCGGCCTGGGGCCCGGTGAGGCCCCCAGGGGCCCAAAGCGCACCAAAGCCTTCCCCCCTGTTCTTTTCTGAAGACGCCCGCACGTCTGGGGTACAACCTGCGCCCCAGGATCTGCCGGTCCAGGGCCCTCGGACACCAGCCCCCGCCCCCGTGCCTCGGCGAGCGCTTGCCCTTCGAAGACGGCGGGTCAGACGTGCTGGCGCCGTGCAAAAAGAACTCTGGGAGGCTCGACCAGCTTCGGCCCCCAGGGGCCCTCGCCGGTCGCCCCCCCCAAAAAACTCAGGATGAGAGAACAGACTTTGGGGAACGGGTCGGGAGTTCTGGGGACCCAGCATTGACAAACTCAAGACATCGCATGTCTGGGATAGGGGGCCACATGCGAACCGTACCCCTACCCCCCCCTCCAGAATCGTAGGGCGTAGGGGTAGGGTTCGCATGTGGCCCCCTATGGGTCACCCAGCCTGCAGAATACAGTCCAGCTGCTACCCCAGAGATCCGATATCGTGAATTTTTCTATGCGCGGTCCCCGAAGTCTTGACCCATTCCCCAGGACCGGTTTTTCATCAAGAGTCGTTTGTTGACGGTCCCGAGGCCCGGCGAGGGCCCCCGTGGGCCGAAATTTGCGAAAAACCTCCGTCCTGATTTTTGTCAATGCGCTGGATCTCTGGGCAGCTGCAACCGCAAGAAGCGCTGCGTCGGACACGAGGCCCCACCGACCGTGTGGCCTCCCTTGTAAGGGCACCTCCGGGTGCCCGAGGAGCGCCGGGGGAGCCACCGCGGCAGGGGCCCGAGGAAAGGCGAGCCCCTCGGTTCCAGAGCCAAGCTGCTCCCCGAGACTCGGCGGCTTGGCTGCAGACCCGCGGGGGGGACGAGCCCGAGACAGACCCGGAGATCCGGCGCACTGCACAAATCAGGACGGAGGTCTTGCGCAAAGTTCGGCCCCTGGGGGCCCTCGCCGGGCCTCGGGGCCGTCAGAAAACGACTCGGGATGAAAAACCGTTCCTGGGGAATGGGTCAAGACTTCCGGGGACCGCGCAGTGAAACAATCACCACCTCGGATCTCTGGGGAGCTCGCGGGGCCGACAGCACACGCCGGGGTTCTGGCTGGGCGCGGGGGGGCCTCGACGGTAAGGAGGACGGCCCCGCCAGGCTCGCGACAGTGGCTGCCCCGGGGCGCGCTCCACTCTAGAGCTCCGCTTGCGGAGAGCCCGCTCTGCGCACGGGACTCCATGAGCGTCCTGCGGAGGGAGGGGGCGCCGAAGCGCCAGAGTGACGGAGATGAAATCACGAAAAGCGTGCCACCTTATACACGCGTGCGCGCATAAACATCGGAAGCGAATGCTCCATCGTTCCATTCCGCTGCCCGCGCCGCGTGGTCGGTTCCAGAAACCCTGAACACCCAGTGTCTTGTTTCCACCAGCTTCTGCCCAGCTTCCGCGGAGCCTCCTGTTTCGTTGCTGGTTCGGCTGCGTTGGCGACACCACTGACCAGGGCACCTGGTGCACCGAGCCTGGAGTCCGCTGAAGTCCTGGCAGCCTCCAGAGGCTCAAGCAGGGCCGTAAACCGTCCAACCAGAACCTACGGTCGGGCACGTTTGCTGAGCATGTCGCGGCAGCGGCCCCAGCGACACGGTATGCCCTGCGAGCTGATAGCGTGTCGCGAGCTGATAGCGTGTCGCTCCGCTTCGCGGGGCGCGGGCCGGGAAAAGCTCTGGACGTTGACGCCTGGTGACCTGAGCGTGGTTAGCATGTCGGGACGAAGCGTGGTGGGCCAAAACCGGCGGCGCGACACGCTAAGCTTCCTGACCGCATCGGTGTCGCAGGCGGGGAAGAGAGTGAGGCGCAGCAGGCGCGTCGAGCAGCGCGCGTCGGCCTGCTGCCCGAGGTTCCCGGCTCTGCGGTCCGAGACCAAGGTCCGAGCCGCAGTCGGGCCGCAGCGGGTGGGGCCGTGCGGCCCCCCCGTCCCCCGCGGCACCCCACTGAGACGACGCGGCGGCAGGCAAGCGCGGCAGAGCAGCCCAGGAAGGAAGGCCATGCATTCACCGCTCGGGTCCTCCCGAGGCCGCTTCCCGTGGCAAGGGCCGCAGGGTGCACGCACCGATCTGGCCCTCCTCCTCCTCCTCCTCCTCCTCCTCCTCCCTCCTCCTCCTCCTCCTCCTCCTCCTCCTCCTCCTCCTCCTCCTCCTGCTCCTCCTCCTCCTCCTCCTCCTCCTCCTCCTGCTCCTCCGCCTCCTCCTCCTCCTCCTCCTCCTCCTCCTCCTCCTCCCTCCTCTCTCCTCTCCTCCTCATCCTCCCCGTCCTGCGGCGACGACGACGACGACGACGACGACGACGACGACGACGACGACGACGACGACGACGACGACGACGACGACGACGACGACGACGGCGGCGGCGGCGGCGGCGGCGGCGGCGGCGGCGGCGGCGGCGGCGGCGGCGGCGGCGGAGCAGAAGAAGGCGGCAGCGGCAGCGGTAAACGACGGCGGCCGACGACGACGGCGACCGACGACGGCGACGGCGACGACGGCAACGACGGCCGCCACGGCGAGGCTCGGCGGCCACGGGGGGGGCGCCACCGCGGCAGACGCGGCGAGTACGGCGGCTCCGGGCATGCGACGCCTGCGCCGCGTCCGCCGCCGGCGGCCGCCAGCGACCGCGACGACGCCGACGCCGACGCCGACACCGACGCCGACGCCGACGCCGACGCCGACGCCGACGCCGACGCCGACGCCGACGCCGACGCCGACGCCGACGCCGACGCCGACGCCGACGCCGACGCCGACGCCGACGCCGACGCCGACGCCGACGACGACGACGACGACGACGACGACGATAGCGGCGGCGGCGGCGGCAACGACCACGAGGACGCGAAAAACGCGGACAACGCGAACAACGCGAACAACGACGCGAGCGTCGCAACCACGTCCACGGTCAACACGACGGCCACGGCCACGACGGCCGCGGCCACGGGAGAAGGACGGGGGGGAGGAGCAGAAGGAGGATGACAATGGAGAGGCGTACGGCGAGGAACTCTTGCTCTGGGTGGCGCCGCAGAGGCCCTGGCAACACGCTGTGCCCTGCGAGCTGATAGCGTGTCGCTCCGCTTCGCGAGGCGGGGTGCTGGGAAAAGCTCGGGGCGTCTTCGCCTGGAGACTGGGTGTTGGTCAGCGTGTCACGCCGAGACATGGTGGGCCAGAACCAGCGGCGCGACACGATAAGCCAAAGCTTCCGACCGTAAACTGGCGAAGTACAGGAAGCGCGCGGGAGGAAATGAAGACGAGGGGGAGGAGGGAGAGGAAGGGGATCTGGAATAAGTGGAAGAGGAGGGAGGGGCCGAATTGAGTGGACGCCATGACGATATCGTGCTATCCATGAGAAAACGCTAACACGAACTCGAGGCTTCGCACGGTAGACGCGCGACCACACCATGTTCACCACAATTCAATCAGAGAACGACAGCATACCACAAAATGCACAAGTCATTTTCATCCGTGCGTCCACAAAGCTCAACAGAGACAAATCCGTCTCATCACCTGTTGAGGGTATGGTGAGGAGAAATAATAATAATAATAATAATAATAATAATAATAATAATAATAATAACAATAATAATAATAATACTGACAAACATAAAGGTGAAGAAGGTCTCGGCAAGGTCCTGGCAAGGTCCCGGCAAGGTCCCGGCAAGGTCCTGGCAAGGTCCTGGCAAGGTCCCGGCAAGGTCCCGGCAAGCCCTCCAGACGGTCCAAGAGTGCCGGGAGACGCCGAAATATCACTCCCAAACGCCTGCGATGGCCTCAAGACGGCCCAACAGGCCTTCAAGACGCCCCAAGAGGTCCCTAAGCGGCGCCCCAAGAGGGCTCCGACAAGCAAAAATCGTCCCATTCCCTTAGGAAAACGTCCATTTTTAACATATCCGCCTCTTCGTCTTTCACATCTTTCAAGGCGGTCCAAGAGGCCCCCAAGATCACCCCAAGACGGCCCGAGAGACCCTCTAGACCGCTCAAAGACGGCCCAAGAGCGCTCCAAGAAGGCCCAAGAAACCCTCAAGAACTCTTTTTCGGAGCCCAGGAGGGCTCCAAATCGGTCCAAGAGGGGCCCGAGAAGCCCTCCAGACGGTCCAAGAGAGCCGGGAGACGCCGAAATATCACTCCCAAACGCCTACGATGGCCTCAAGACGGCCCAACAGGCCTTCAAGACGCCCCAAGAGGTCCCTAAGGTCCCTAAGCGGCGTCCCAAGAGGGCTCCCACTAGCAAAAATCGTCCCATTCCCTTAGGAAAACGTGCATTTTTAACATATCCGCCTCTTCGTCTTTCACACCTTTCAAGGCGGTCCAAGAGGCCCCCAAGATCACCCCAAGACGGCCCGAGAGACCCTCTAGACCGCTCAAAGACGGCCCAAGAGCGCTCCAAGAAGGCCCAAGAAACCCTCAAGAACTCTTTTTCGGAGCCCAGGAGGGCTCCAAATCGGTCCAAGAGGGGCCCGAGAAGCCCTCCAGACGGTCCAAGAGAGCCGGGAGACGCCGAAATATCACCCCCAAACGCCTACGATGGCCTCAAGACGGCCCAACAGGCCTTCAAGACGCCCCAAGAGGTCCCTAAGCGGCGTCCCAAGAGGGCTCCCACTAGCAAAAATCGTCCCATTCCCTTAGGAAAGCGTGCATTTTTAACATATCCGCCTCTTCGTCTTTCACACCTTTCAAGGCGGTCCAAGAGGCCCCCAAGATCACCCCAAGACGGCCCGAGAGACCCTCAAGACCGCTCAAAGACGGCCCAAGAGCGCTCCAAGAAGGCCCAAGAAACCCTCAAGACGGTCCAAGAGGCCCCAAGACGGCCCCATGATTGAGGTCCACAGGGGCAACCTGAACGGAAATTTTGAGCCTCCCGCCCAAACACGCCCCCGAAATGCCCCTACAAGCCCCCAAGTAGCCCCACGAAGCCCCCAAGAGAGCCCCAAGAGGCCCCCAACAGGCCGCAAGAAAGCCCCAAGAGGCCCCCAAGAGACCCCCAGGAAGCTCCCAGGAGGCCCCCAAGAGGCCAGGCAGACCCCCCCAAGAGACCACCAAGAGGGCCCACCCAGAGCCATCCACGAGGCCTCCCAAAGTTCCCAAGAAGCTCCCACGAAGCTTCCAAAGGCCCCCAAAACCCCCCAAGACCCCGCGATGGCACAATACGGGCCGGCGGAATGAGCGAAGCGATTCAATAATAATAATAATAATAATAATAATAATAACTATAATAATAATAATAATAATGATAATAATAATAATCATAACAACAACAACAATAATAATACTAAAATTCATTTTGAAAAAATAATAATAATAATAATAATAATAATAATAATGATAATACTGCGGATAAGAATAATAATAATAATACTAATAATAGTAATAAAAATAATAATACTAATAATAATAATACTTACAAACATAAAGGTGAAGAAGAAGAGTAATAACAGCAATCATGATAATGATGATAAGGATACCATACATACGAATGATACGAGCACTAGGAATGATACTGATGATAGCAAAAATAGTAAGAAGAGCAATAAGAAGAAGAAGAAGAAGAAGAACAGAAGAGACGAAGGATACGAACTCATCACAACACCGTAAACCTCTGATGGTTGTTTGGGGGAGAGGGGTGGAAAGGGAAGGACAGGGAACTCGCGAAGCACCAGCCAGAAGTGACTCGTCGCAAGCTGCCTGCAAATCCTGCCCCGCGCGTGGACGACATGAGCAAAAATCGAGTCACGGACTTTGTGTTTGGGGCGATTTCCCGCCAGTGCTTAAGAGAACGCCCTCGCGACGAAGTGTGGCTATTTCCCGGCCGGGAGGGGTGCAGAGAAGCAGAAGGAGGAGGAAGCAAAGAAGGAGGAGGAGGAAAGAGAAACCAGCGACGCGTCTGCGGCAACTCATGGGAGCCTCCCTTACCATCTTGCTGGCTGTTGCGAGTCGGCGCTAATCGACGCTAGTTGACGCTAATCGACGCTCAATCGACGTTCATCGACGCCAATCGGCGCTCTCCTCGATTACCAGACGGTAATCAACGCCACCGCACTCCACAGATGGAATCGCGAAGCTAATCGACGCTAACGCATTGCAGAAACGGCATTACGAAGACAATGCACTGACCGAACGACGCCGCTCATTATCCACCCTTGTCAGCACCTCATTCAGCAGATCCCCATCACTCCGTCGTGAAATCCACATCCCCCTCCTCATGGTTCCCACCTCCATCTCCGCATCCCCATCCCCGCCCACCCGCCCCCGGGAGTCCCACTGGTGGGGCGAAGAGCGCGCGGCGCCACGGACACGCAAGGGGTCATGGGAAGGGAAGCAGGTCACCGGAGGTCTTGGGGGGAGCTGCTGGGCGGCTCCCATGGCTGCTGCCGAACGACGCCAGGCGGCGGGCCTCATGGCGCCAGCGGGCACAGCGGGCATCGCCGCGCGCTCCAAGAGGGGGATCGCGTCGCACCGCCGGTGGGCTGGGCGCGGCGGCTGGCCGAGCGCCGAGCCGAGAATCGCGGCGGCGCGGCGCCCTCGGCCGAGGAGCGGAGAAGACCCGGGACGACGACGAGGACGCCGACGACGACCACGGCGACGACGGCGACGACAGGGAGGACGACGGCGACGGCGAAGTCGTCGACTTCGACGCGACGACGCCGACGCCGACGGCGACACCGACGCCGACGCCGACGCCGACGCCGACACGCCGACGCCGACGCCGATGCTGACGCCGACGCCAACGCCGACGCCGACGCCGACGCCGACGCCGACGCCAACGCCGACGCCGACGACGACGACGACGACGGCGACGCCGACGACGGTGGCGGCGACGGCAACGACGACGATGACGACCACGGCGACGGCGACAACGACCGCGGAGGAGGCCCGCGCGTGCCCGTCGTGGAACAATCACGGCGGGAGGTCTGTCGAGAGAGCGGCGCGCTGGTGTCCCCGCCTTCGGACCCTCACAGATCGGCACAGCTCGGAAAGTGCTGCAGAGAGGTGGGGTCCAGGGCTCCTGTCGTAACTTGTCGGTGGTGTCTATGTCTCGCAGCGTCGGATCGCCTCCGAGCGCGGAGGAGGCGGCGGAAGGTCTTTGCACGAGAACAGCCCGCATACACCGATCGGGCTCCACATCGAGCCGCATCGCTGGTGCATCGGCGATGCGGCGCGATCCTCCGACCCCATCTACTCGGACCCCATTCGGAAGGCCTCGAATGTCACAGGCTCTGGTAAGGCCCCGTTCCAGCGCGGTCCTGTGCATAGTACTGTCGGCTCTAGGGGCCGAAAGACTAGGCACTGTACCGTTCCTCAGTCGAATGATAACCTAGACAAGAACCTGTAACCCTTTGGGAGGGGACCTAAATTAGGGGGCCCAGAGACCTTACGGATAGGGGTATTCTCTGCAGATGTACCAGGCCGAACCGCCCAGATTTATGATCCCTAACGTGAAGACGGGGAACCTCAATGAGGCCACGTCTTCATCGCGTCAGTAGGGTTAAGGGCCCTTCTGCTCTCAATCATCGAACATCGGCGACGCCTGGGGAGACGCCAGCGCGTTACGTTGCGCACACAAGCCGCCCGCGGACCTCGCAGGGACCCTCGGCCGAGCGCGGCGGAGCCCCCAGGCATGCTCGAGCCGCAACAAAAGATCACGACGGAAGGCTCTGTGCCACTTTCGGCCTTGGGGGGCCCTCGCTGGGCCCCGGGGCCGTCCACCGACGACTCGGGGCAAAAAGCCGGCCCTGGGAGAGGGCGACTGACTGCGAGGCCACCCCAGCCCAACTCGAAGACCCGAATGGCGCCCGAGTCTCGGGTTGGGGGGGTGCGGGCTTCGTATGTGCTTTCCTGTGTCCCCCGACCCCCCCCCCCACTGGAAATGGGTGGCTTGGTGGGTGGCCTGGGGTGGTCTGGCGGGTGGTGAGAAAGGGGTCGGGGCCTCGGGGGAGGAGAAGCGCATGTCTTGGGGCCGAGCGCGGAGGAGGCGGCGGGGGCTCTGGGATCCGGCCACCTTTTCTGCGCGGAGGGGAAGGGAAGAGGAGAACCCTGAGATCCGGGCGCTGCGCTCGGGGCTTGGGACCACCACAAAGGTGGGGCCTGATGCTCTGGTCGTGATTCTTCGCGGTTCTGCATTTTTGCTCGCAGCGTCGGGTCTCCTCCGAACGCGGAGGAGGCGGCGGGGGATGTGGGATCTAGCCACCCCTGTCGCGCGGAAGGGAGGCCCACACTTTGGAAAAGGTGTCTGCGGCGGGGTTGATGGGGGAATCCCACCAGCCCTCTGGGCGTAAGTGGTCTAGAGCGTTTCCTCTTCCACCGCTCCCTCTTCCCCTTCGGGGAGGAGCTTATCACTGTTCCCTATTGATAAACACCCCCTCCCCCATGTGACTGGGAGCCAACCAGGGACAATGCGGGCACCACCCTCACAATCCCTTGGAAAAAAAAAACTATACAAAACACACTCGACGGGCGAAGACGACGGCGAGGAACGGGACGAGGGACGAGGACGAGCAGGGGGACCCCGACGACACCAGCGGCGACGACGACGATAAAGACGGCGGCGGCGACGACGTTGGGCGGCGACGGCGGCGACGACGGGAGGGGGCCCCGACGGCGGCGGCATCAAGTCCCGGCCGCCGAGCCAACCGCCCCCAGCCGCCCGGCCCGACTCTGGAAGTGCGTCTCCACCCAGCTGCAGTCCGAGTAGATGGCGGTGGTGAGCTCGTTCTGCGCGCGCGCGCCCCTCGCACCTCCCCCCCCCTCGCCGCTGCCACCGCCTCCTCCTCCACCGCCTCTTCGCCCTCCCTCTTCGCCTCCTCCGGCTCATCATTCTTGCTGCGCTCCTCATCATGCTTCATCGTCGTCATCGTCATCACGGTTGCGGCCATCAACATCATTGTCATCATTGCCACCATCGCCATCATCGTCATCGTCATCATCGTCCCTCATCGCCCTACACATCCTCGTCCTTCTCCTCGTTCTCCTACAAGGTTTCCCATTGCGATGTTTGAACCTATGTCTGGCCCTAAGGCATTGTCTGCTGCACTTTATCGGACCAGAGGTGGTCTTGTCATGTATCGTCATCCTCTCCCTACATCTCCTCCTCCTCCTCGCCGCCGTCTTCGACGTCGTCGTCATTATCCTCCTCCTCCTCCTCCTCATCCTCCTCCTCCTCCTCCTCCTCCTCCTCCTCCTCCTCCTCATCATCATCATCATCATCATCATCATCATCGTCATCATCATCATCATCATCATCATCATCAGCAACACCATCAACTGAATCATGTAGATCAGAATCATCATCATCAGCAGCAGCAGCAGCAGCATCACCATCATCATCCTCCTCCTCCACCTCCTCCTTCTCGTCGTCGTCATCGTCGGTGTTCGATGTGTCACCCCCGGCCGTCTGGAGACCGCCAAAATGGGGCCAGAGCAAATGCGGTCGGAGGATGCACAGAGAGTGGCAGGGGAGACCGCTCGACCTTTTGCTGGGACGCAGAAGGACATGCTAGCACTACGTGTCCTCCTCGAAGGCGTGCGTCCGGCCCGAACATAAAATGCACACAGCTTGTAGTAGATCGTTTCCCGAGCGGTATGGCAAGAAGGCGCCCGCCAAGGAGCCTTACGCTATAAAGATTTCTCGGGGCGCGCGCGTCACCCCTGGGGGGAAACGCACTCAAAGCAGCAGTATGTCGGGGTGACGCCGATTTGCGGCCTCCTCCTCCTCCTGCCGTCTCCTCCTCACCCCCTGCAAACTCACGCGCAGAGTCGCTTGGCGGTGCGCACAAGGGGGAAGGAGGCTGCTTCTTACAAGGCACTGGCCTTACATCTATAGATGAGGCCCGGCCTTCTAAGTAGCAGGGGTGCTTTTTAAAAAGCCCTCCCCCCTTCCCGCACTCCCCTCTGCGCGTGGCTGACCCCTGCAAACTCACGCGCACCGTCACTGGAACCAAGCTCCCCAAAAAAAAGCGCGCGGCTATCCCCTCCCGTCGGCTCAGAGGCCCGCCATCCCGGTGCCCTGCCGCCGCGAGCTCCACGCAGGGATCGGCAGAGGCGAGCACGAGCAGCTTGGTCCGAGAGGACAGTGACGATGCTGATGGCCGTTGCTCACGAGGCGCGTCCTTAGAAGAAGAAATAAACATAAACTTTTGGTGCTCCGCGCCGATTTCTCGGATCTGCGCTGGACCCCCCCTCCCTGGCGCGCGGAGCCAGAAGCGCCGCCGGGGGGCCCAGCGCGGATCCAAGAAATCCGCGCAGCGCACCAAAAGTTTATGCTCATGTCGTTTTTTCTTCTTCTTCGATCACGAGGCGCGTCCTGCGGCTCGCTGCTCGGGGCGGTCGGCCTGCGGGAGGTCACCACGCGGCCGCGAGCTGCGGAGGTGCCCGCACTCTCGCATGGCGAGCCCGCCCAGCGGCCCGAGGGGGGCAACGGCAGATGGACGGATGTCGACCTCCTCCGCCTCCTCCTCCTCCTCCTCCTCGTCCTCCTCCTCCTCCTCCTCCTCCTCCTCCCCCTCCTCCTTCTTCTCCTCCTTCTCCTCCTTCTCCCCTTCCTCCTTCTTCTCCTCCTTCTCCTCCTTCTCCGCCTCCTCCTTCTCCTCCTCGTCCTCCTCCTCCTCGGGCAACCACTCCCCTGTAAACCTCATCGCCCGCTCCTGGATCCTCACTGGCCGCCAGACCGCCGCGGGGCTGGCCGCGAGGCGGCAGCCTTGCCGCACGGCCCCTCGGCGGCCGCTGCCTGGCTCGTGGGATCGCACTGCTCGCTGCGTGCCGTCGAGGCCCTGCGCCTCAGCTGCTCCAGTCTGACTTCGGACCGCTTGAGCGCAAGGAACAGTTCGCGGCCAAGCTCGTCCAGTTGACCGCGGTCGAGCTGGTGCAGCCGCTCTGCCAGCACGTCCGGCGACAAGTCGTCCAGATCACCATCGGCCACGACTTCCTCCAGAAGAGGGAGGTGCTCCATGCGCTGGGGCAGATCTGTGATCCACGTCCACGTGCTCCAAGCAGTAAAAGGGGTTACATGCCGAACCCTTGAAGCATGATGGCTGCGTGTGGGTGATGCTGACGAGGACGGGCACGATGGCTCATGGACGAAACTTGACAGCAAAGACCGAATGGACCTGAAGATGTGCTGGCGGCCGTCCGTGGGTTCTGTTTGGGACGACGGGCTTTCGAAACTACAGGAGTGTGCGTGAGTGTGCAATTTTGGAGATGAATTTAAGTGCAAGTGTAGATGAAAAAGAAGTGCGCATGCACATGCAAGCGGGAGTACACGTGTAAGTGTAAGGGTACTTAGTTTTCTGAATCGCGGATCTACGCGCAGAGTCGAGAGTCTGGAGGCCTAGAAGTTGGCACCAACACGAAGATCGGCGGTCACCTCCACAAAGGGATGATGACCCCTGATTTGGATGTTTGTCTTAGTCTTGTGTGGGCAACCCCAGAAGCCTCGCTGTTACCGTCGGGGGTTGGTTTCAAATGGGTCCCCTGTGTTTCCCCGCGTAGCGACTAGACAATCCTGCTCGTCACACGAACCAGCTACCGGGAGCAGGCTTCCAGCGGTGTTGCGGCTCGGAACTTGTCTGTTGGAAACACGCACGGGGGTCTTGGCTACATCGACGTGTTGTGCTTATTGATCCCTACGCCTCATCTCGATCGTGCGAGCACGCATTTCCCTCTCTATCTTCCCTCCCCCTCCTGCTCCTCCTCCTCCTCCTCCTCCTCCTTCTCCACCCCCCTGACGTAAAAAAATACCCCCACCCCCTGTCGCACCACCAGACGTGGCAGTAGGCCTGGCCCAGCGTTTCACTTATGACTTCCTTGCAAAATTGCAGACTGTCTTCCTGACGCTCAGAAAACTCAAACGGTTACACGGACGGAGGGCTGGCTGACGGTTCTCAAAGCGCAGCCCTCGCCCTTGCACCGACCGCATTCGTCTTGCAGTGCTCCAGCCGCTGCAGGAGTGGAGGGCCGGTGGCTTTCAGAATGCGGCCGTCGCCGCAACGCACCGCGCACTCGACAGCTGCCGGAGTGGAGGCCGGCCGGTCTATCAAAATGCTGATCTCGCTTCAGGGCCACGAGATGTGTGCACATCTGCTGTCCCAGGCGGCCTAGTCCATTCTGGGCCCAGGAGCGGTGCACATGTCTCCCGAGCACAGATGGGCCAGGCCTGGGGCAGTGGATATATAGAGAGAGATGCACACATACATACAGACATACATATACACATACATAGACATATGCATATATATATATATATGTATGTATATCAACCAGCCTCGAGCTTATCCCTATCACCAAGATCGGCAAGCCCAAGGCGATGACTATCGTAAGGATGTGTCCTCAGAAGCCGAGGGAATCCTTAAGATCGGCACTGAGGTAAGGTGATGCCAAGCATAAGAATACGGATCTGCTCAGAGCTGGTAATACATCCCGTCGCCCTACGCTTTCTCAGATCCCATGGTCCGAAGCTTCAACCTCAAATCGTGCAACGGCTGCCCAGATGGAGGGTGGCTCCATTTCAAAATGGGACTCTCACTGAGCACTTCCGCATCTGTTTGGGCCAGGAGCTTGGACTTGCGCAACGCTCACACGGGTAGAGAGCAGATCCTCTCCAGAGCGGACTATCGCTAGACACTTCCTTGTTGTTTATCCCTGCCTCTCTGAGTTTCTCGTGGCATGAAGATGGATGGTGGATCAATCACAAAACCGGCTCGGGGGGGAACAGACCTCTTTGAAGGGGTGGAGGGGGGGGTCTCGTTAGCACCGCCCCCCCCCCTGTTTATATTTCGGGGGTCTGTAACTGGTGCTCTTCCCAGAAGGGCACGCGCGCACAACGCGGACGGGCAGGGAGGCGTGCTGAGATACCCTGGAATCCAGCGCGTGAAAGAAAAACAGTAGGCCACAGACCGTCGGATGTCCATTCGGGGTGGCTAGTGGGTCGTCGTGCCCAAGGTTAGGATCGAAGGATGAACAAATGCACAAACATAAACTGTCGGAACTCAACGCGGATTTCTTGGATCGGCGCTGGATCCCCCTCATTGACGCGCGGCGCGCGCCAGGGGCGGCGCTGGAAACGCAGGGAAAGGGGGATTCAGCGCCGATCCACGAAACTCACGTGAGCTCCGGAAGTTTATGTTTATGCGGCTGTCTCTGCTTCGATAAGGAGCAGCTCCTCGGAGGTCTGAGCAAGAACGGGCAAGGGCTATCCCATGCAAGGGCCGCTGAGCCTGACTAGCCCATACGAACCCCAGGGTTCAGCCAGACGAAACGGGATTATATCGGATCCGGCTGGATTTAGGCCACGGTTATATCAGCGCCGATGCTGGACTTAGCCTCCCAGAACTTGCATCGTAGCAAAAGAGACCTCGATTCGAAGAGGCTCCAGAAAACATCGCAGCTTTGAACCAACGGCTTGCGCGCGGCGTGCCCGCGTGGGCCCGAAAAAGCTGCAGCCGGCGGCTGCGGAGGGGCACCGAGGCGGGGGTCCCTGGCGCAGCGTGCGGGCCGACGACCACTACGGAGCCCGCCCAGGGCAAGAAGAGCACGCGGATACGGCTAATTCGTGTCGCGACGACATGAGCGTTGGTTGCTAGCACCGTGTGGATCGCGTTCAACCTTGAGCGATAAGCCGCTTCTCGACTGCCAGATCGTTCCATACATATATATATACACATAGTGAAACACATATGTATATATAAACACCTGCATATACGCATAAATAAACATATATATATATATATATATATATATATGTTGCTTGTGTTTGTTGTTTGTTGTTTGTTGCTGGTTGTCTGTTGTCGTCGTCCCACCCGCGACCCGCCCCGCGACCCACCCGCGACCCACCCCGCGACCCACCAGCGACCCACCCGCGACCCCACCCGCGACCCACCCGCGACCCACCCCGCGACCCACCCGCGACCCACCCGCGACCCACCCGCGACCCACCCCGCGACCCACCCCGCGACCCACCCCGCGACCCACCCGCGACCCACCCGCGACCCACCCGCGACCCACCCCGCGACCCACCCGCGACCCACCCGCGACCCACCCGCGACGCACCCCGCGACCCACCCAAAATTTTCGGCGCCTGCGGCGGGTTTATTTTGCATTCGCTCCAGGTGGAGAACCTGCGACCCACCCGCGACCCAAACCGCGTTCAGTGTACAAATCAAAATGTTCGGCGCCTGCGGCGGGCTGCTTTTGAATCCTTTCGAAGTGGAGGTGGAGAGCGCCCGCGACCCACCCGCGACCCAAACTACGTTCACTGAACAAGCCAAAACTTCGGCGCCTGCGGCGGGTTTCTTTTGCAGTCGTTCCAGGTGGAGAACCTGCGTCCCAAACCGCATCTAGTGTACAAATCAAAATTGTCGGCGCCTGCGGCGGGCTGTTTTGAATTCCTTCCAGGTGGAGGTGCAGAGCCCGCGACCCGCCCGCGACCCAAACTACGTTCACTGAACAAGCCAACCAAAGTCGCCCGCGTCGCCCGCGCCCGCCCCCTCACTCTTATCCGCAATTGCAGGGTGCTATACATATATATATATATATATATATATATCCCCCTCAGCGCAAACACCCACCAGTTACAGCTCCCACATTGAATCCGCTTCCCCTTAAGGGGGCTATCACCACACCACACGAGAACACGCGGATACGGGCACGAACAGTTGCGAGGCACTGTAGCGGCAGAACTCGAGAGCAGCACCGGCCCACATGATATATATATATATATAAAAATAAATGAATTAACAAATGAATACATAAATAAACAAATAAACAAATAAATAAATAAATAAATATATAAGTATATACATATATATATATAGATATCATGTGGGCCGGTTCTGGGCCACTGCCGGCGCTCCACCTCGAACGCCCACGCTGGGGTCGCCGCCGCGTCGGCACGACACGAACCCACCGTGCGCCAGCCAGGCTCCCGCCTTGGCGGCGTGGGCCCTGGCTTCTGGCACCGCGGGAGCCGCTCGAGCGCGAACGGCCTCCCCTCCTGGGGGGGGCCCCAGGCGCACTGGACACTCTCTCTAGGAGGAGGAGGAGGAGGAGGAGGAGGAGGAGGAGGAAAAGGAGGAGAGAGGAGGAAACGGAGGAGGAGGAAAAGGAGGAGGAAGGAGGGAGGAGGAGGAGGAGGAGGAGGAGGAAAGGAGGACGGAGGAGGAGGAGGAGGGAGAGGAGGGGGGAGGAGGTGAGGAGGTGGAAGGGAGGAGGAGGGGAGGGGGAGGGGGAGGAGGAGGAAGAGGAAAAGGAGGAGGAGGAGGAGGGGGAGGGCAACGTGGCGGCACGAACCTGCCGCAGGCAGCAGGGCGACCCTGGGCGCTCGACAATTTATCCCCATGCCCCTGCTCGCGCGCCCCGACCCCCACGAGAGGGGCAAGAGCGGGGAAATGGATGACATCATGGCCTCCGAGGCCGCGCTTTGTGTCCGTGCCCTGCTGCACCCGGCGCCCAGGGTGGGGGGGAGCAGCAGCAGCAGGGGCATGGATCGAACGTCGACGGCCGATGCGCACAGCGCAGAAGAGGAGGGGGGCCAGACGAAGGCGGGATGGCGTCTTTGCCTCGCCGGGGGGCGGGCTGCGGAGCGGCAGCGCGGGGTGGCCAGCAGCTGCCCCTCGCGGCACGGCCCGAGGCGCCGCGGCGGCCGACGCGGCGCCACCGAGTGCGGCCGAGGCGCGCAGGGCAGTGCCGCAGCGCAGAGCCCGCCCGCCCCCCCGCCGAGTCCTAGCCGCGCGCGCCGCCCCAGGGCCGCCGCGGCTGCTGCTGCTGCTCCGGCCGCGGCCCCCTCGAGAAGCGCTCGCTCTCCTGCTCGCGCAGCCTGCCGCGCAGCTCGGCCACCTCCTCCTGGAGCTCCTGGATCCTGCTGCGCAGAAACTGCTCCTGAACGGCGGCACAAGGTACCGATGTCGCTGCTCGTCCTGGAGAGCCCTCATTACCACGGCTGGATTCCTGGGGGAGGTCCAGGGAGTAGCGGTATCGGTACCTTCTTGTAGCCCAAGCTCCTGTAGGACGCACAAGCACATACTAGTACTATGTGTCCTCCTCGGAGGCGAGCGCCCGGCCCGAACATATAGTATAACCATCATGCCAGACACCGCCCGCCAAGACGCATATACTACAAAATTATTCGGCGCGCGCGTCGCCCGTGCGGGGGCAACGCACGCTTAATATTTGCATGTTGGAGTGACGCCGATCCTGCCAGGATCGGCGACCAGCGTCACTCCAATATACTAAAACAACTTGGAGACGGGCTTCTTCGCGCCAGCCTGGCGATGTCACTGCGGCCCCCTGTACAGTGGCGAGTTGGTGCCCATCCTGTGGCTCTTACGTGGCCTCCTTAACAGCAAGGTGGCGCCAGTTTTAGCTGGGCTGCGCCCGACCCGAGGAGGAAGAGGAGGAGGAGGAGGAGGAGGAGGAGGAGGAGAACGAGGAGGAAGAGTCCTGGCGCTCACGCTCCGTGAGGATGACGTAGTGGAAGCCGACGAGGCCCACCGCCGCGGCCACGCCCCCCGCGACCTTGGCAGCCGACATCCCTCCGCCCCGCCGCCGGGCCCCCGAGCGCGCCGCCCCACGGGCGCGGCGCGCGCCCGCATGCGCCGGCGGCCAGCTGCGGGCGCATCCCCCAGAGCGGCGGGAGCGGAGCCAAAGGATGGGGGCGGCAGTGCCGATCAACAGATGGACCATTCGTGGGGGGGCGAGGAACTGTATTCTGGACGCCCGAGAGGGTACGGAAAAGAGAGATGCACAATGCCGGACAGCAGGTATAAGGTCGAGGCGGGTATCATGTCGATCGTCCCGAGGTGGAAAGTAGACTGTTCCGCCGTCGGGGGCGCATGCCCGCGGGCGGCTGCAGAGCTGATACCCCTGCGGTGCCTCGTGAAGAGAAGATTGAAGAGTGTTACACTATAGCCCATGAACTGGTCAAACTTTGAATGGTCGGTGAAGCGCTCACGGAAGTGACCTCCAAGCGTTAAAACGCTGAGCGGTTCCTTGAAGCCGAGGCTTGCGAGATATGGAAGCCGAAATCATCTCAAGACTGCGGGCATATTCCACCTGAGTGGTTTTGCTACAGTGAGGAAGATCGCAGCCCACCACACATCTATCGCTGCACATGCATTGCAGTACTGGATGTTGCTGTTGGCGGAGACCTGATAAAGCTCCCTTCCTGAAGTGTACTGCTTGACAGACCTGTAGCTGCAATCCTTGACAACCCCGTTTGGGACAATCGAGTAAGATGTGCTTGCTAAATTTGGCCTTTGGCCGCGAAGAGCCGGCAATTCCGCTCCGTGCATGTGATGTAAAGCAACATCTGCCCGCGACCCTGAACAGTTTCTTCCGTCATGTTGCCTGCGCCGTTGTCTTCTGCGGCTGTGATTGGCATCGCTAGCCGCTGCTGTGCTCTTTCCTGGTGGGGCTGGCACGCAAGGACAGAGCAAGATAACCAGCGTGCTTGCATGGCGTTCAGCACTCACAGCGAACGGTGCAAGAAGTCAACCAGCCGACTCGAGCCACTGAGCACGACAGAAGCAAGCTGTGGCCGAGACAGTAGCCATGATAGAACTGTTACTGCCTCATGCGTGCGACCTGGGTTCGTGTTGGGCCCTTCATGCGGCTGTTCTGGACTCGTGCTGGTCCCACGCTGGCAGCACCATGCCGCGATCCTGGGCTCGTGGTGGGATCATGCTGCTCACACGCTCCGCCCGTCCTGGGCCCACGCGGGGCCCGTCCCCCCCCCCGGGGTCCTCCTGAGAGCACGGGCGCCCCAGACCACCTCTCCTCTGGCTGACCCTGACTGTGGCCCTGCATCAGGTCGCGGACGCGCAGGCAAGGACCAAATACGGCGCACGCGCATTGCAACGCAATGCAGCTGTGCCTCGTTATGCACACGGGTTGCCCGCTGCTGTCTGGGACGCTTTGGGGCGCACCGTCGGGACATTCAAAAAAAACAAAAAACCTCGCGCAGCAGGCCTCCCCGAGGGGGCAGCAGGGCAGGGGCAGCCCACGGGGAGGGGAGGGGGGGGCCTGGCAGGGGGGGAGACGCGAGGGCCCGCGAGCTCGGGAGGCGGGAGCACGGGCGCAGGGACCGGGCGGCCAAGAGCGGCAGCCGACTCCCGCCACGGCGGGCCCGCGTCGGGACGACCAGCGCGCGGGCTTCCCACACGGCGCGGGCAGACGAGCCTGCCTCGCTCTCGACCACCCTTCGCCTCCAAGAGCTGCCAGGCGATGCCAAACTACGGCCCGCACTGGTCAGGCCGCTCGGCGGGGAGGCGCGTGGTATGACATGGTTTTGCCTGAAAGCGAAAGCGGGGCAGGTAATGCACGCTCTGATTCCACCTGGAACCATCGGCGGCCCTTCGATCGCCAGAGGTCGTGCCGTGGTGGACGACTCTGGGCCAGGCGGCGTTGAACCCTGAACGCCCGTGGCGGGGGCCCCCGTCATCGACACGGCACGAATCTGCCGCACTCCCTGGGCCTCCCGGGTGCGTTCTGGACGGGATTCCCTTGAGAATCCAGCCGTGGCCACGAGGGATCTCCACCGAATAGGAGATCGACTACATAATCGATCTACCCTAAAATTGTTTTCCGTTGAATCTACAGAAACCGTAGGATGCGCTAAGCAATATAATCCGCCGGCCCCCTTGTGGCGCCACCAGGCTGTGGGGCCAGGGTTTGCTGTTCCCTGCACCAGTTCCAGCTTCCACTTTCCACTGTTACAATTATGCTTATTGCTGCTTACTGTTCCTTGTTGATGGACCGCGCAGGGGGGGGGGGAGCCGCAAACCGCGGTTTCTACCACGCCCAAATCGTGTGCTCAGAATCCCACCAGCCCTTTGGGCGTGAGTGGTTTAGCGAGCTCTCTCTGTTCTCAACCCCCCAACCCCCCTTCTTCCCCTTCGGGGAGGGGTTCACCCCTTCCCCTACCCCCTCCCCCTGGGCCTGGAGAGGGAGCCCCGCGGGTGGTCAGGGTGGTCTTTTTCGACGCCTGGGAGGGCCAAAAAACGACGACCCTCACGAGGATTTTGGCTCCGACGGGGGGACCCTCTTGTAGCCCCCTCCTCTTCTGTGAAGCCAAAATCCGTGCTTTTACGAGGGTTTTGGCTCCATTTTGGCCTCCCGAGGGGGCCGCGCTCATCTTCCTTCATAGCAAAATCATTGATTTTACGAGGGTTTTGGGCTCATTTTGTCCTTTTCAGGGGGCAGCGCTTCTTTGCGCTTCTGAAGAGGTCGCAAGAAGCCCCAAGATGGCCCCAAGAGGCCCCCAGGAGCCTCCCCAGAGGCCTCCAAGAGGCCCCCAAGAGGCCCCCAAGAGGCCCCAAGAGGCTCCCAAGAGGCCCCCGGGAAGCCCCCAAGAGGCCCCCAGAGGCCCCAGGAGGCCCCCAAGAGGCCCCCAAGAGGCCCCCAAGAGGCCCCCAAGAGGCCCCAAGAGGCTCCAAGAGGCCGCCAAGAGGCCCCACGAGGAGTCCGAACGACTCACACCAGGACGAGGGGCCCGAACGACTCATACCACGAAGAACCCGAACGACTCACGCCAGAAGGAGGACCCCGAACGACTCCTACCAGGACGAGGCGCGCGACCCATTCACACCACGAGGAGCCCGAGCGACTCACACCACGACGCGCGCCTCGAACGACTCACACCACGAGGAGCCCGAACGAGTCACACCAGGAGGAGGGGCAGCGCCCAGACAAGCCCCCCAAGAGGGCCCCCAGAGGTCCACCATATGGCCCCAAGAGGTCCCCAGATGGGCCACAAGAGATCCCCAGGAGGCACCACGACGCCTCCAGGAGGTCCCACAGATACCCCCAAGAGGTCCCCAAGATGCGCCAAGAGGCGCCGAAGACGCCCCAAGAGGCCTCCGAGCAGCTTCCAAAAGACATCTACTACTACCCTTTTCCCCTACGATTACTACTACTTGTACTTCTACTACTACTCATACTCGTTGCACTACATACTGGAAATACCACTGCTACTACTACTACTACCACCACGACGAGTACTACTACTACTACTACTACTACTACTACTACTACTACTACTACTACTACTACTGCTACTACTACTACTACTTTTACTACTACTACTACACTACCACTACCACTACGACGACTACTGCTACTACTACTACTACTACTGGTACTACTACTTCTACTACTACTACTGTTAGTACTACTACTACTACTACTACTACTACTACCACTACTACTACTACTACTACTACTACTACTACTACTACTACTACTACTACTACTACTACTACTACTACTACTACTACTACTACTACTACTACTACTACTATAACTACTACTACTACTACTACTACTACTACTACTACTACTACTACTACTACTACTACTACTACTACTACTACTACTACTACTACTACTGCTACTACTGCCACTACTACTAATACTACTACTACTACTACTAGTACTACTACTCCTACTCCTACTACTACTACTACTACTACTACTACTACTACTACTACTACTACTACTACTACTACCACTACCAATACTTATTTCTACTACCGCAACTTCCATACAGACCACTGCTCTAGTGACTGCCTCTGTTACTGAGGCAACTAGTGCGACGACGACGTTGACGACTACGTTTGCTACTACCGCTGATACTGGAAATAACACTACTACTACTACTACTACCACTACGACTACTACTACTACTACTACTACTACTACTACTACTACTACTACTACTCCTACTACCACTAGTACTACTACTTCTACCACTACTACTACCTACTACTACTACTACTACTACTACTACTACTACTACTACTACTACTACTACTACTACTACCTTTAGTACTATTACTCATAATACTACTACTACTACTACTACTACTACTACTACTACTGCTACTACTGTCACTACTACTAGCACTACTACTACTACTACTACTACTACTACTGCTACTACCACTACCAGTACTACAACTGATCCTACTGGTACTACTTCTACTACTACGACTCGGAGCCGAAGAGGAGGAAGAGGAGGAGGGAGAGAAGGCGATGGCAGGCAAGACAAAAGGCGGTCGTCCGCGAATCCTACACGTAACCGACTCTGTCGACTCACACGACGGCGACGTCCTGGACCAGAATGCAGGTGGTGTGCGTCGTTGGGCCCCCTCGCCCTGGTGTGAGTCGTTCGGGCCCTTCCTTGTGTGAGTCGTTTGGGCCCCTCGCCGAACGACTACTGCTACTACTGTCACTACTACTACTACTACCAGTAACTACTACTACTACTACTACTGCACTACTTCTACTACTACTACTACTACTACTACTACTACTACTACGACTACTACTAACTACTACCTACTACTACTACTACGACTACTACTACTACTACTACTACTACTACTACTACAACTCCTGCTACTACTACTACTACTACTACTACTACTACTACTACTACTACTACTACTACTACTACGACTACTACTACTACTACTACATCGTCACTACTACTACTACTACTACTACTACTACTACTACTACTACTACTACTACTACTACTACTACTACTGCTACTACCACTACCAGTACTACAACTGATCCTACGGGTACAACGTCTACTACTACGACTAGGAGCCGAAGAGGAGGAAGAGGAGGAGGGAGAGAAGGCGATGGGAGGCAAGACAGAAGGCGGCCGTTCACCAGTCCTACACGTAACCGGCTCTGTCAACTCACACGACGGCGACGTCCTGGACCAGAATGCATGTGGTGTGCGTCGTTGGGGCCCCTCGCCCTGGTGTGAATCGTTCGGGCTCTTCCTTGTGTGAGTCGTTCGGGCCCCTCGCCGAACGACTCACACCAGGACGAGGGGCCCGAACGACTCACACCAGGGCGACGCGCCCGAACGACTCACACCACGAGCAGCCCGAACGACTCACAACACGAGGAGCCCGAACGACTCACACCAGGAGGAGGGGCCCGAACGACTCACACGACGAGGATACCGAGCGACTCACACCAGGAATAGGGTCCCGAAAGACTCACACAAGGACGACGGGGCCGAAGGACTCACACAACGAGGGCCCGCACCGCCGCCTTCGTCGTCGTCGTCGTCGACGTCGCGGTCGTCGTCGTCGTCGTCGTCGTCGCGGTTGTGGTCGTCGTCGTTGCGGTCGACATCGTCGTCGTCGTCGGGTGCGTCGACGTTGTTCAGATCATCGCTGAGATCGTCCTCTCCGCTGAGTCCCTCTTGCCTCCCACCGCTTTCTCTCCCTCCTCTTCCGCGTCGTCCTTCTCCCGCTGCCCCCACAAGGAGGATGTACAAGGAGGCGGGAAGAAGGAGGAACAGGAGAGATATGCGGGGCCAAGCGGACACACGCCTGAACAACACAACTGTCGGCACGCTTCGCAAGAGTTGCTGTTGTGAGATGGGCTGGTGGGGATACGCGAAGCGTAAAGAATTTCTGCGGGGGGGCGTGGGACACGTAATATATATATATATATATATATATATATATATATATATATATGTGACTCGCGCCCCGAGGCCACAAACCTTCGTAAATTACGCGATGTCCGCGTCCCCGAGGCCATAATCCCTTGTGAATTACGCTATATTCGCGTCCCCGAAGCCATAAACCCTCGCAGAATATGCCATGTTCGTGTCCCCGAAGCCATAAATATTAGCAAATTACACCATGCTTGCGTCCCCGAGGCCACAAACGCTAGTAAAAAATGCAATACTCGCGTCCCCAAAAATAGAAACCTTGGTAAATTACGCTGGAGTCGCGCTTCGGAAGCCATGAAACCCCATGCAACAGTTGCGTTCCCGACGCAATTAACAAATGAAAACTATTGAGTATTCGCGTCCCCGAAGCAATAAACCCTTGCACAGTACGCTCTTTGTGCGTATCCGAAGCCATAAACCTTTGTAAAGTACACCAGATGTGCGTCTCCGAAGCCATAAACCTATGAAAATTACACTATATGTGCGACCCCGCAGCCATAAACCCTTGCAAATTACGTCATATCTGCGACCCCGAAGCCATACACCCTCGCAAAGTATGCTATATTCGCGTAGCATCATCTTTCTAAATGCAACACTGGGTTCAACAACATCATCAGAATCTCAAGTTCTCTTGCCGATGCTGCTTCACGGCGGCGCCGAGGCCTCATGATTTAGCTCTCGCATAGCCGATTTTCCGAGAGAGGGGGCCGGCGGCAGGGGGCGAAGCCCTTACGGATATGTGTCCCGAAATTTCACGGGACAAAAGCGATTTGTGGGCAAATCAAGTCTGGAGTCGGTCCACTATTCGACTCCAGGACGAGCAGCTGCATCGGCACCTTCGTCTGCTCGTCCCCCGATGGAGCGGGGGCAGGGCCGGGCGTGGGGCACGATGGGGGCTGCCGCGGGGGCTGAAACGATGCCATACAGTCAAAGCGTGTGCTAAGGACGGGTGGCAAGGACGCACACACCCTTGGAGGCCGAAGTTGGGATTTGTTGGGCGGCCGGCGACCATTGAAAACGGCAAAGGACGGGCCGCAGAGGCCAGGACGCAAGGGTAACCTGGACGAAGGCGCGCGTCCCTGCCCCCCTGATTGAACCCGAAGCCCGGGAAATCCTGGACACCGAGGAGATCTTGGACGCCTTGCAACTCCTGGAGATCCCTGGCATCTTGGACATACCTTCAGGAAATCCTGGGATGCGAGGCAGGGATTCATTATCCATATCCACCGCCTGGGAGCCGAAGTCCTGGTGCCCCAGCGGGCGGCGGATATGGACATGTTTCGGCCCCCAGGGGCCCGAATATGTCCATATCCACCGCATGCCGAGGCTCCGAAAACTGACCCTCCAGGCGGTGGTCATGGATAAACTCCCGCCTCGTATGGGAACCCTGGACCTCTGGGGGCACACGCTCTCTCCTCGTCGCTCCCTGCCCCTCGGAGTGCAGCAACACGCCGACACCGCCCGCGCGGCCCCTGCGGCCCCCGAGGCCCCGCGCGCCCCCCCCCGCCCGCCCCCCCACGGGCCGGGGCACTCCGCAAGGCGTGCAGACCCGCGCAGGAGGAGCGGCAGCGGGTGGGGGGGCCGGCCGAGGCTCCTGGGCGGAGAGGTCGCCCGCCTTGGCGTCCTTGTGGTCCTGCGTGTCCTCCCGCGGAGGCGCGAGGCTCGAGCTCTGGCGGGGGGGGGCGGAGCCCAGACGGAGCAAGCCCAGACGGAGGCCGAGCACTCCGTGCGGACTTACTCCGCATGGGCCCAGCATCCGATTGGGAGAGGCTAAGTCCAGACCGAGGAGGCCCAGACGGATACCGAGCGATCCGTACGGATTTACGGATTTACTCTGCCTGGACTTAGCATCCTCCGGCTCCAGGGTGCACGCTCGCGCCGTGGACAGATCACGGCGGGCGGTCTCTGGCAGTCTTTCGGCCCCTGGGGGCCCTCCACGGCTGGGTCCCAGAGCCGCCGGAGAGCAGCTCGGCATAAGAAGCCAGCCCCACAGCACGATCCGATCAAGAGAAGGCGGAAGAGGGTAAGAGACAGGAGGAGGGCGAGAAGGAGGAGCAACGGGAGGGACGGGAGCAGAAGGGGCCGGAGGGGCAGCAGCTGAAGGCGGAAGAGCAGCAGCAGCAGCAGCAGCAGCAGCAGCAGCAGCAGCACGGATGGGTGATGCTCCGCCAATTCCTCACCCCCCTACTCCTCCAATTATTCCTCCTCCTCCTCCTCCTCCTCCTCCTCCTCCTCATCATCATCATCATCATCATCAATCTCATCATTCATATCTCATCATCATCATCATCATAACATCACATCATCATCATCCATCATCATCATCATCATCATCATCATCATCATCATCATCATCGTCATCGTCATCGTCATCATCATCATCATCATCATCATCATCATCATCATCATCCTCCTCCTCCTCATCATCATCATCAGCATCATCATCATCATCATCAGCAGCAGCATCATCATCATCATAATCATCATCATTATCATCATCATAATCATCAGCATCATCACCACCACCACCACCACTTCCAAAATCATCATCATCAGCATCATAATCATCATCATCACCGTCATTAGCATAATCCTCATCATCATCAGCAGCAGCAAACGCATCATCATCATCATCATCAGCATCATCACCAACAGCATCAACATCATCATCAGCATACTCATCACCATCACCATCATCGTCCTCATCATCATCATTATCACGATCGTCATCCTCATCAACATCAGCAGCAGCATCATCATCGTCGTCGTCATCTTAGTCGTTGTCATCGTCATCGTCATCGCCGTCGTCATCATCCTCATCATCATCATCAGCAGCATCGTCACCAACACTGGTATCCTCAGTGTCATCATCATCATCATAATCAGCATCGTCATCATCATCAGCCTCATCGTCATCATCGTATTCAGTTTCATCTGCATGTTCATAGTCTCATCGTCATCTTCATCGTATTGTTCATCTTCACACTCATCATCACCATCATAAGCATCAGCATCATTATCAGCAGCAGCATCGTCGTCATCAGCATCATAAGCATCAGCAGCAGAGCAGTATTACCACCAGCACCAACATCAATAGCAACATCAGCATCAACATCATCCATCACCGTCATCATCATAATCCTCATCCTCCCCAGCACCACCACCACCACCACCGCCACCGCCCCAAATCACTCCATGCTTCCCCCGAGGCCCACGCAGGTGAAAACGCCCGAAGGGTGGGGGTGCATCGGTACCTCCTCCTCCTCCTCCCTCCTCCTCCTCCTCCTCCTCCTCCTCCTCCTCCTCCTCCTCCTCCTCCTCCTCCTCCTCCTCCTCCTCCTCCTCCTCCTCCTCCTCCTCTTCCCTCCTCCTCCTCCTCCGCCTCCTCCTCCGCCTCCTCCGCCTCCTCCGCCTCCTCCTCCGAAACCTCGCCAGGGGCGCGTCCTCCTCCTCCTCCCCTTCCTTCTCCTTCTCCTCCTCCTCCTCCTCCTGCTCTTCCTCCTCCTTTTCCTCCTCATCCACATCTTCCTCATCCTCCCATCCTCGCCCGGGGCGCGTCCTGGATCTTGCCGTCAAGCTCCACCAGCCTCTTCTCCAAGGCAACCTGGAGCCGCAGGGGCCGGCTGGAACCCCTCCCGAGCAACTGCCCAGCGCGGCGGGGCGGCCCACGCGCCCGGAGCAGCGGAAGCGAATAGCCGAGGGCGATGGACAAGCGCACTCCACTGCTCGCAAAGAAGATACTCGCAAAAGGGCTGGATCCGTTGCATCGTGGCAAACAAGCTCCATTGTATCCAGGCAAGCAGGTTCCACTGGACGTTTGCGAGCACGCACTCCGCGAGCAGTGGAACGCGCTCGGTACGGCGAGGATCGGAGGCGAGCCCAGGGGGAGGTCAGAGGGGGCGGGCCTTATCAGACAGGCTCGGAAGGCCTCTGGTTCCGGATGCCACGACAATGGACACCCTAACAGTCCAATCATCGAATTATGAATGTGTTTAAAATGTCGGAAAAATGTCCTGGAAATGTTGGAAGCATGTTTTTTACATGTTAAGAACAGTTCTAACACATTTTCTAGACATCTGGACATTATTTGGCAAAATGCTTCCTCTCCATTGATCGTCCTCCATAAGCCTCTGGCCTTCTGAAAAAGTTGTCTGAGCCTTCTCCAGACAGAGGCGGCTTCTCCCAGAAGGCCAGAGGGCTTCTGACGAGCCCCGCCGCCTTCTGAGGAGGCCTGCTCCCTCTCACTTCCCCCCGGGCTCGCCGCCAAGAGGAGGAAGGCGAGGGGGAAGCGAGCGAGCGAGCGAGCCACCAATGCGGAACATCCTCCGGGCCTCTCTCTCTCTCTCTCTCTCTCTCTCTCTCTCTCTCTCTCTCTCTCTCTATATATATATATACATATATATATATGTGTGTATACATAGCTGTGGCCTCTACCGGTATACGCATCTACATACTGATTACATGCATCATACAGATGTATATGCACTGCAAGTAACTATACACGTTTCTGTATATGTCTGTGTGTGTATGTGTATGTCGATGCTATCGCGCGAGAACCATGTCGATCCTGTGAGACAAGGGGGGATGGGGATGAAGGATGAAGGCGGGGGCTGGGATGCAAATTCATCTTAGGAAGCAGCTTCTCGAACGTCTTCGCAAGAACGCTTTTGAGCTATTAGGTTAGGTTGGATGCAGGAGGCATTGCGTCAAATAAGGCCCGATATGGCGAGGGCGCAAGCCGGATTCAGTCGGACCAAGCGGGATTCCTCTGGACTCCGCGGGGTTCCGACTGCGGATGTACGATCGGCTGCATGCAAGAGTGACCCTGGCTAAGAGTGACCTTTGGTGCGCGGCCTTTGCGCGCAAGACGCTGATACCGCATCGCGCTCGGCGATCGGGGGACCCCCTTGGGCTCGCACCAAAGGTCACTCCGGCGAAAGGTCACTCTTACGTATAGTCGATACCAGAATATGCCAGCGCCGGTGCTGAAATTAAACATCCCAGGAGCTGCAGCCTAAATACCCACGGTGATGGTCGGAGACGCCCCCTGGGAGACGGGCCGCTGCCGGCCTGCGCAGGGGACCGTGGCCCCAAACTCGGAACAAGTCAGCGAGGAGGCGCCACTGCGTGAATCCGGAAGACAATCGTGGATGGCCACCATTCGGAAAAGTCGTCGATGACGATCATGTTCTTGTAGGAGGGGGAGGAATGGGGAGGGAGGGAGGGAGGGAGGGGCGGCGTAGGGACGCGGGGCTGCCTCAACCGGGACGGAACGAGGAAAA